>JAJIBD010032229.1:0-128922 GCA_021461705.1 Cryptotis parvus
CCCTCTTTTGACATCGATGACCACTCTCCCTGTAGAATGGTGAGATCCTGGTGGTGAAACTGTAATATAGCTCATGAAGGATCTTTATGTATTGGGTTTGAACGCCTTGTTTTGCCAGGGCTTGATGATCTGCTTCAGTCTCCACAGAATCAAAGGCTTTCTTCGTCAATGAATGTGAGACGAAGCAGCATCTTGAATTCTCTATAGACTTCAATGAGTTTGGTTATAGTGTGGATATGGTCATTCTGTTGAATCCTTTCCAAAGCCCTGCTTTGCTCTCATGGTTGGTCTACATCTAATGTTCTGCCATCCTGTTCAGGATGACTCGAGTGAACAGTTTTTGTAGATGACGGACAACAGGCAGATGGGGCGATAGTTGTCGATGTTATGAATGTCTCCCTTCTTGAACAGTAGAACTTTCCTGCTGGTTTTTCCATTGGGAGGGCACCTTGCATTCAGACAGGTAGCATGTGCATATCGAGCCAGTGTATTAATGAGTACTGATGGCTGATTCTTCAGGTGTTCGGGTCTGATCTTTGCTCTGGGCCTGGTGCTGTTCCTCTCTTTACCAATGAAATGGCATGCCGGATTTCAGAAGGGAGAACGTTAGGCATGACATATCCATCCTGCCGAATTTGGTATGTGGGTAGGTGGACGTTGCTATCAAAGAGATCTGAGTATAAGTCATGGATAATTTTCTCCATTTCCTTTCTGGAAGATGTGATAGATCCATCAGGGCGTTTGAGGGCAGTCATCTTGGTCTTATAGTTGGTGAAGCAGGTGGGCATTGTCAATGCTTTCCTGGCTTCTGCTGCATCTTCCAGTACTTCTGCTCTTCTCCCCTTGAGGTCTTCCTTTATTGCTTCTCTGCACTGCTTTGCGAAGCTTGGATGTTAGCATCTGGTTTCCTGAGCCTCGTGCCTTACCACGTTGGTGAATGATCTCGAGAATCTTTGAAGTCAGGCGTCCTTTTGTGTCTTTTCTCTCTCTCGGCATTCTTCGCACAATCATGGAGGTGCTGAACCAGTTGGTTGTATTCTTCATCAATGTCGTCAATGGTGGTATCTTTCCCATGTTGCTGCAATGGTGCCAAAGAGTTCCCAGTTGGTGGTTGTTCTGGTAGTTCTCTTCTTAAACTTTGCAGCCTTTCCTCCCTGTTGTGTGAAGTAGAATTTTGCACGAAGGAGACGGTGGTCTGATCCTGTTTGGAATCACAGTGGTATAATAAAATTTTTTAAAAACTACAAAACAAAGATGCCTCTGAAGCCACAGGTTCTGTCTTTTGCTTATGGAGTTGGATTTAATGTCAAGGTCTTTGAATTCATTTTTAGTTGACTTTTGTGTATGGTAAGGGATAGGATTCCAAATACATTTTTCCATGTGCCAACCAGTTTTGCCACCAACAAGAAACTGGAAGACTATGTGATTCGGCATCCCCAAAGAATAGGAAGGAAAGTTTTATGAAGAACTATTGGTCAGATAAATGATAGATGAGAATTTCCCTGATTTGGGGTTGAGCCAGACACAGAAATTCAAGCGGCTCAAAGAGCTCCAGTAAAAATAAATACAAATATAAAAACACCAAGACACATTATAATTAAAATGACAAATGGCAGAAATATTCCTGAGAGCAGTAAGATCAAAGAAGGAGTTTATGCATAAGTAAGGAACTAGAGTATTATTCACAGCAGATCTAGAGACTGAAACTACAGCCAGAAGTGAATGCAGGATACAGCAAACAAGCTTAATGAATAAACATCCCAGCAATAACATTCTATCAAGCTGGGTTGCCATTCAAAGTTGAGTGAACAATACAAAGCTTCATGGAAAAGCAATAGCTTGAGAAGTTGTTCACAGACAATTGAGAAATTCACAGCCATTATATCAGCTTTGTAAGAAGCATTGAAAGCTCTCCTTCAAAGGCAAGACGAGCTTCACAAACACTCATATTTTCTACAGAATGGTGGCTGACAAATTCCACCATCTTAATAATTTTGCTAAAGACAATGGCCTGAATGCACCACCACAATTTATAAAGCTAATTGACCGGAGGAAAGATATTCACAGCCACACAACAGTAGTAAGAGAGGTACACCCCTCTCTCTTCACTGAATAGACCAACTAGGCAAAAAGTCAGTTAGGAAACATTGACCTTAAGGATAGAAGAGATGGGCCAGATATACATGTATAGAGCTCTCCACTCCCCCAAATCAAGCATACCTCCTTCTCCTATGCACATGGAACATTTTCCAAGACAGAGCACATATCTCCATAAACTACAAAGATAGAAATCTTGTTAATTATTTTCTCATATCACAATGCTTTGAAAGCAGAAATTAATCACAAACAAAAAGTGGAGGTGTTGGGTGACCCTTTGTTCACAGCTCTCTGTCATTTTGTGAGCCTTGGGTTTTGCATTGTAAATGAAAGGTTGCTTCTCTCTTTCCTGTATTCTCTTTCACTTTCTTATACTAGTACAAAGGCTTTTTGTACTGACACAGGAAGACAGTTAAAACTATGCATTTGTGATATAGGAGTTAATTAACTGAATTAGTTACTCCTGTGCATCTGTCATATTTCCTAACTTAAAACCTCAGTTGCCCTTAGATTGACTCTAATTCCTTACACCCAAGGAGGGTCCCCATCACGGGACTGGATGGACCCAGGGCAAGCAGTGAGTAAGCTACTCTGGCCTCAACATGGATGGACTAAATGTCCTGAGCCATATAATAAGCTAAGAGTAGGTCATGGATCAAACTCTATCATGATCAAAAGATAAGAAAAAGGATAAAAGGATCCTGTGGGGGGTTAGGAATAATCCCATATGGCCAGAGGATGTATCACTGTATCACTGTCTTCCCGTTAATCTTCCATTTGTTCGGACGGGCACCAGTAACATCTCCATATGACCTGTCTCATACAAGTAGAGCCCAAGGGAACCTGCTTTCTCCAGGAACATAAAGAGCCTCAGACCATTCCATCAGGTCATGGGAATGAGGTCTATAATTTTTACTGGTATCTGGCATATCAAATATAGACACGGGTAGCTTGCCAGCCACCATTCTACATCACAGAGGATGTAGTCTGGGATATATGGTGAGATGTTCCTAGGAATAGACACCCTATAGGTTTAATAAGATAAATGTCTGTATCTCTTATTGTATCTCTTACTATATCTCTTAATGCTAGTCATTATACAAAATGACTAGCAGTATTATTAAGATGATCATCTACCAGTTAAGGAAAGGAGAAAACATCCATTCCACAGACTCCGAGCCAGTGGGTGTGACCTTGAGCTCCGGCCACCACAGTCAACCACCGGAAGATAGACACTCCAGATCCATGACTGCACGGCTCGGCCTCATGGTGAGTGACCCTATGGAGTTCCTGGGGGAAAAGCAAAACTTTTTTAACAGCCATACATTAATCTTAGACTCAATGTATTTTAGCACCAGGTCCTTTCAGGATCTTTCTCACTTGCACACATCAACGATCATTCTATTTGCATCAAACTGGAGAGGTTACAGGGAATGAGGAATTATGATGTCACACTGTAACTCACTATTAAATAATCAGATAGAGACATCATACATTATTAGTATCCATAGGACAAGCCACAAAGTGTACTAGAAGAGAGATTGAGAAATACAGGGATATAGACAAAGAGACAGAGAAGTAAAATGTGCCTGCAATGGGGGCAGTCAGGGTTTGGGTGGGTGTGTTTGGGAATTAGGTGGTGGGAATTGGCATTGGTGGAGGGATGGGTTCTGGAACACTGTATTGTAGAGACCCAATTATGAACATCCTTGTAATTTTATATCTCACATGGTATAATAAAAATTTAAAAAAAGAAAGAGAGACAGAGAGAGAGAAAGGGAGGGAAAGAAAAAATGCCTGCTATAGAGCTGGGAGAGAGGGAATGTGGGGACATTGGTGGTGGGAATGGGGCACTGGTGAAGGGATGGGTACTGGAATGGGAATTGGGTATGACTGAGACCCAATTATGAACATCTTTGTAATTGTATATCTCATGGTGGTATAATAAAAACTTTAAAAAAGAGTCAAAAAAAGAAAAGAAAAAGTCATGGGTGTCCTTATAGGGTCATCATTGAATTTGTATTATGCTTTAGGGAGTATTGCCATTTTAACAATATTAATTATCCCAATCAATGAGCAGGGGGTGTGTCTACATTTTCTCATGTCCTCCTTTTATTAATCACTTGATCATTTGATCACTTGACATCCCGCTATTCATCTATTTGCTCGAGTGGGCACCAGTAACATTTCCATTTGACCCTGACTCTGGAATGTCGATGGAGGTCAAAACTCCAGATTCCTTCTCTCACTTGAGTGAGGCGTGATATTCCAAGCACAGCTCTTTCGATTCCTCTTTGGAGACACAAATAGCATTCTTATCCTGTTTTCCATAAGGTCCAGGTCTCTAAGGCGTATGTTAATGCAGGGAGAATGGTAGAGTCAAAGAGATGTTGAGATTCAGTGTTTTGTGATGAGCAGAAGAGCTGATCACAATCCTTGCTCGTCAGAGTCTCACCCTACAGCAGTCTTTTTCAAGCACAGTCAAGTATGCCTGATCCAGAGACTCACATACACGGGGAAGAGCTGCTACCGGCTCTCCCTGTGCCTAGCTGATAACAAGGCATCCAGAGGGAAGGTGGGTTCTAGCCCTGCTTGCCATCCCAGCAGAAACTTGCAAGAAGCCACAGGAACCCCCACACCATGAGGGCTGCCATTTTCCACATCCGGACTTTCCAGCTCGTCAGGTCAGAGCTCCACCCAGCAGAAGAGCTGATCACAAGCCTGGCCGCTTTGTGGCTGCACGGTTCATCAATAAATGCGCCTGAGATGTGAGGCGACTACAAGAGTATCCCATCTGCACAGCAGAGCCTGGCAAGCTACCCGTGTCGTATTTGATATGCCAAATACCAGTAACAACTATAGACCTTATTCCCATGACCTGATATAATGGTTTGAGGCTCTTCATGTTCCTGGAATGAGCAGATGCCCTTGGGCTACACCAGCATGTGACAGGACATATGGAAATGTTACTGGTTCCCGCTCGAGCTAATAGATGAACAACTGGGAGACCATTGATACACGTGATGTGACAGTATTTTGTAATGTTCTTTGTAAAGATGCTTTATCTCCTTAGTTAAGCTGATGCCAAGTACTTGATTTCTGAGACACAATTGTGAACAGGATTTTTTAATATCACTTTTTCTCTTTCATTATTTGCTTATAGGAAAATGTGGACTTTTTGGGTATTGATGTAGTAACCTGCCACTCTTCTATACAGAACTATTGTTTCGAGGAGCCTTTTGGTAGAGACTTTAGGGTTCTCGTGTCATGTAATATGCAAATAGTGCAAGATTGACTTCTTCATTTCCTATCTGGATACACTTAATATCTTTTCTTCCCTAATTGCTATGGCAACTATCATCAGTACTTTATTGAACAGAAGTGACCAGAGTGGGCAACCCTCTCTTGTCCCCTATCATAGATGTAAGGCTTTTAAGTTTTCTCCACTGAGACTAATTCTTTCTGTAGGCTTGCCGCTCTGTCTCACATTCATTGATTTACAGAAAGCCTTTAATTCTGTGGAGACTGAAGCAGTCATCGAAGCCCCTAGTCAAACAGGGTGTTCAAACCCAATACATCAAGATCCTTCGTGAGCTGTATTACGGATTCACCACCAGGATCTCACCATTCTACAAAGAAGTGATCGTTGATGTCAAAGAGGGGTTCGACAGGGTGATACCATTTCACCAAAACTCTTCAGCGCCACCCTGGAGAACATCATGTGACAATTAGAATGGGAAGGAATGGGAGTGAAGATAGATGGTCGGCAACTACACCACCTCCACTTTGCTGATGACCTCGTTCTAATAACACCAAACATTAGTCAAGCGGCACAAATGCTGCCTGACTTTGACCGAGAATGTGGAAAGATAGGTCTACATATGAATCTAAAGAAAACTATGTTTATGAAAAATGAACTAGTTCCAGAGGCCCCATTCACTCTCAATGGAACAAACATCTCTGAATGCAGCAGTTATGTGTACCTAGGTCGAGAGATCAACATGATGAACGGCCTAAAACCTGAGCTGTGCAGGAGGAAGAGAGCGGCATGGAAAGCCTTCAAAGGCATCAAAGAAATAGCTAAAAGGACAAAGAACCTCCGGCTCCAGGCACATCTCTTTGACTCCACCGTTCTCCTGCATTAACATACTCCTCAGAGACCTGGGCCCTACAAAAGCAGGATGAAAATGCTATTCGGTCTCCCAGAGAGGAATCGAAAGAGCTATGCTTGGAATATCACGTCTCACTCAAGTGAGAGAAGGAATCCGGAGTTCTGACCTCAGTCGCTATTCCAGAATCAGGGATGTTGTCTCGTTTGCCAAGGCATCGAAAATCAGATGGGCTGGACCTGTAATGCGATTTGGAGACAACCGCTGCACTAGAGCCATTACCGACTGGATCCCAAGGCATGTCAAAAGATCACGTGGCTGCCCACCTACAAGATGGTCAGACTTCCTTGTAAAGACCCTGAAGGAATGGTTTGAGGCTCTTCATATTCCTGAATCAACCAGATACCATTGGGCTACCTTGGCATGTGATAGGGTCCAATGGAAATGTTACTGACACCCGCTCGAGCAAATGGATGAATAACGGGATTCAAGTGATCAATGATCAAGGCTTGTGGTAGATGGTTTTGACTCTATTGAGGGAAGTTCCTTCAACTCCAATTTTGTTGAGTTTTTGTCATGAATGTTGCTGTGCATCTATTTCTATTATCATGTGGTTTTTAATTTTTTATTGATATGATGTATCATGTTGATTGACTTGCAAGTGTTTAACCATCCTTACATCCCCAGGATGAATCCTAGTTGGTCATGGTGTATGGTCGTTTTGATAAGTTGTTGAATTCCTATTTGATAGTATTTTGTTGAGGATCTTTGTATCTGTGCTAATCAGGAAAATTGGCCTGTATGTTTCTCTTTTTTTGTGGTATCTCTGTCTGCTCTTGGTATCAGGGTGATATATGCTTCATAGAAACTGTTTAGGAGTGTTTCTGTTTCTTCAGTTTCCTGGAAAAGTTTGAAATGAACTGGCAATAGGTCCTCTTTAAAGGTTTGGAAAAATTCACTAGTGAATCCATATGAACCTGGGCTTTTGTTTGGGTGAAGATTTTTGATTACCACTTCAATTTCCTGAATAGGTCTGTTCTGGAATTACAATCTTCTTGGTACAGCTTTGGGAGTTATACCAAAGTTGTACCAATCCAGGAATTTTTCCATTTCCTCTAGATTCTCTTGTTTCATGGCATACATTCTCAAAACCATCTCTGATATTTTGAATTTCTGTGGTTTCTGTTGTGATGTCTCCCTTTTATTTCTGATTTGGTTTATTAGGGTTCGCTCTCCCTCTTTATTTGTGAGTCTTGCTAGTGGTTTATCAATCTTGTTTATTTTTTTCAATGAACTAACTCTTGGTTTCATCGATCTTTTGGATTGTTTTTTTTTTGATTCCTTCTGATTGATTTTTGTTCTAAGATTTATTATTTTCTTCCCGTCTGGTTTTGGGCTCCTTTTGTTGGTGATTTTCTAAGATCTAAAGTTGGGAAGTCAAGTTATTTATGTGGGCCCTTCCTTCCTGATGAATATTTTTATAGCTGTAAACTTTCCTCTTAATTTTGCTGTGGCTGTGTCCCGCAAGTTCTGGTAGCCCATGTCCTCATTCTCATTTGTTTCCAGGAATCTTTTGATTTCCTTTGTAACCCATTGGTTGTTTAGCAGTGAGCTGCTTAATTTCCAGGTGTTTGATTCGATTCTCCATTTCTGTGTATAATTAACTTCTATTTTCAGTGCATCATGGTCTTAAAAGATAGTTGATACAACGTTGGGGAGCCGGTGGGGTCCCCAACAGTATCAGGACAGAGTTCTCTTCTACCTCCGAGGCCTCCAGGGAGCGGATGAAAACTCACGAATCTGGTGCAGTTCCAAAAGGTCTTTAATAGTACAAAAGCTCTACTACTGCAATTCAAAATAATGGAAGACCTCTAGCTCTGGTCAGAACTTGACTATACACAAGGATCCAAGTCTCCTACCAAAGAGGATTCAACCAGAGAGAGTCCCACCAAAGTGGATCCCACCAGAGAGGAGTTCCACCAAGGAGAGGACAGTACCCTCAAGTCACTCCCCTTATATACACAAAAGTAATCCTAACTTCAGGGAGGGTCCTAAACAGCTTCTAGATAGTAGAAGAGTATAGAAGGGTGGTGCCACACCCTACTACAGGCTTAAACAAATGATTATGCCGAGGATTAATCCCTTCTTCCAAGATTATGAGATTATCTCTTATGTAAAACACTGGAGATAAAGATGGGGCTGGTATAAAGTAATATATCTTAATTTCATGGGCTCAATGTAATCTAGATGGTACCCACAAGGTTCTTCTTATTTATTATCTGAACCAGGGTGATTCTGAGTATCTTGTTTTCTGTATACTGAAAGGGTCTGCATGAGGGCAAACTAATATGATCCATCCTATAATCTTAAATGATTATAGACTCAACATAGCCAGGATGGTAGTCTCCTGGTAAATTCTAACTGTCCCACGCTGGGTCCAGTGGGTGTAAAGAGGAGCTGTGCCCAATCTAGATAACATAGAAGTCTTAGTAGATGTATAATAATAAGTCAGAAGTTGCTCATTCAGAGTCAAGGTGACTTCTGTAACTGCTACACCTTCCATCAGTGTTTATATAGAAGAGAGATCTCATTAGTATGAACCCTGGATTAAGAACATGTAAATAGATTAAGCTGTGAGTGGATAAAACAGCAAAGCTCCCAAGCTAGCTAAGCCTGCCATCCAACAACACAATTTCTATCTTCTTGATTTTATTGAGGTATGTTTTGTGGCTCAGCATGTGGTCTATCATGGAGAATGTTCCATATGCACTGGAGAAGAATATGAATTCAGCTTTTGGAGGGATGATAATCCATGTATATATCTGCTATCCCCCTCTCCTCCATTTCTTCCTTCAAAGCCAGTACTTCCTTGCTGAGTTTTAGTCTCGTTGATATTATCAAGAGGTGACAAGATGGTGTTGAAGTTTCCAGCTATTAGAGTGTTGCTACCAATGTCTTCCTTGAAATCTATTAGCAGTTGTTTTAAGTATTTTTTCTGGCCCCTCATTGGAAGTACATATATATATTAGGAATATAATTTCTTCCTGATGTTTCTATCCCATAATTATTAATAAATTAATAAGTGGGCTTCTCTGTACCTTCTAACCTTTTTCAGCAGAAATCTATGTTGTTGGTTCTAGTATGGCCACCCCCATCTTTTTGAAGGAGTTGTTTTCCTGAAAAATTGTTTGCTAGCTTTGACTTTGAGTCAGATTCTCCAAATGTATTTCTTGTAGGCAGCAGAATGCTGGATTCAGATTTTTAAATCTATTTTGCCATTCCATGTCTCTTAATTGGTGCATTTAGACAATTAACATTGAGAAAAATCATTTCTGCGAGGTTTTGTGCCATTTCTGTATAGTGTTGTTGAGCTTTGGGGGGTTTGTATCATCTTACTATAGCCCCTTCAGTCCTTTAATGTTGGTATTGAGTCTATGAAGTTACCGAGATGTTGTTTATCCATGAAGTTGTATATCATTCCTTCACATGTGAATGTCTAGCTGGGTAAAGTATTCGTGGTGAGATGTTCATTTCACTATATACCACCACTGTCTTTGGGTCCAAAGGGTTTTGTCTGCTGTAAATGCAAAGGATATGCCTTTGTATGTTAATTTCCTTCCTTGATTTTGCTGCTCACAGCTTGCTCGGAGATGACCGGCCATGGAAGAGGCAGTGCGGCCCTTCTGGACACTATGGGGACCCTCATGCTGTCTCAGAGGCAGAGTGATCCCCTGTATCCGCAGGGAGGGTCCCAGTCTTCTTTCAGGTTTTCATGCTTGGCCAGGCACTCATAGGAAACCACAAGCAGTTGGATGGGACTGGGGTTTGGCTGGAAACGATGTGTCCTACCACCCCAGCACGGGGCCATGCAGGGGCCTGTATATGGTTCCAGAATTTCCTACCACCCCAGGTCTGTGCAGCGGGGCCATTTATGGGCCTGTATATAGTTTCAGAGAGCCCAGAAGTTCCCGACAGCTTGTATTTCCCATGGGGGACCCTCAGAGGCCACCCAGGGCCAGGGCTGGAGAACAGAGGGAGTGTTTCCCGGGCATGGTGCTCTTTGGCCTTTTGGAGCCATACCTGGAACATGGGTGGACAGCACCTGAACAGCATTTGGCCTGGCAGCCCCCTCACGCCCTCATCCCTTAGGGTCCTGAGCCCAGCTGGGGCGGGATGGCCCCCTACAGCAGCAAAACCCAAACCTGAAGCACCAAGTGTAGAAGCAGAAAAGGCGCCTCAGGGGACCAGCAGCAGGGAGAGGCCAAGTGCCTGAAGGCACCTCAGGAGAACAGGAGCACAGCTGGGGTGAGTGTGTGAAACTCCCAGTCTCATAGTTTATTATCTTTACTGAGGCGTCATAGTTTATTATTGTCCTGTGGGGTGTGTGGGTGTGTGGCTGCTGGAGCCACCATCAGGCCCATCACCAGGGACAGGAGACCCTGGCACATTAGCTCAAGGCCCCCATGGACCCTCGGCACCCTCAGCTCACCCTTATCTTGGCTCAAGGTCCTTTTCACTACAACTCTCCACTCTCTGGTCTTGGTTCTTTATTCTCCACAAGTGAGCAGCATCACCCAGTATTTACGTTTTTTCTTTCTGACTCACTTCTCTGATCACGACACTCTCTAATTCCGTTCAAGTGGCAGCAAGCAGCAAGCGTCCATCTTTGCTCATACCTGAGTAGTGTGCCACAGTTTCTTCATCCTCTCCTCTATGCTTGAGCAGTGGGCTGTTCCCCGACCTTGGGTGCATTGAGCAGGTGTGCACCTGCCCTTCAGAGCAGTGTTGGAATGTTCTTTGGGGGAGAGGCCCAGGAAAGGCATCACGGGGTCATACTGAAAGTGCTGCTCATTGTATTGTCTTTTCTTTTCTTTTTGAGGGGCGAGGGTTACAGTCACACCCAGGCTTGCTCAGGGGTTACTCTTGGCTCTGTACTCCTACTGGTGCTCGGGGACCATATGGAATGTCAGGGATTGAACCCAGGTCAGCCATGGACAAGGCAAGATAATACCCACTGTACTATCACTCTGGCTCCTCACCATTCTTAATTTCCTTTCTTCTATTTTTATTTTTTTGTGTGCTTTTTTGGGTCACACCCATCGATGCTCAGGCCTTACTCCTGGCTCTGCACTCAGGAATTACTCCTGGTAGTGCTTGGGGGACCATATGGGATGCCAGGGATTGAACCTGGGCTGGTTATGTGCAAGGCAAACACCCTCCCCGCTGTCCTAGTGCTCTGGCTCTCATTACTCTTGAGACATATTCAACCCATTTTCCAAACAGGCAGTAGCAGATGACAGTTCCACCAGCAGTGACTGAAGTTCCTTTGTCACTGCATCCCCATCGACACTTCTGTCCCAACACAGGATTTCGACCATATACTCTACTGCAAAGTGATGCCTCAGTGTCGCTTTGATTCTCTTTTGTTTGTTTGTTTTTCTGGGTCACACCCAGCGATACTCAGGGGTTACTCCTGGCTCTGCACTCTGGAATTACTGCTGGCGGAGCTCGGGGACCATATGGGATGCCGGGGATCGAACCGGGTCGGCCGCGTGCAAGGCAAACGCCCTCCCGCTGTGCTGTCGCTCTGGCCCGATGTTGCTTTGATTCTTGTTTTCCTGATCACCGTTGATCACCCAAGCACCATCTGTGTGTCTTGTTTGAGGAAGCAGCTGTCCACTCCCTCTCTAGGAGTCGTTGTTTGTGTCCGTCACTGCTAAGCTTTCGGAATACTTACGTGTCTTTGACATTAGCCTTTGGTCTGCAGGGTCACGTGTCAATATTTTCTCCCACTCGGTGGAGTGTCTTTTAAAAAATTATATCTCCTTTCTGTTATGGTGCAGTAGCCTTTTACCTTGATGTGGTACCATCTGTTGTTGATTTCTGCTTTTGTCTTCCTTGCTGGGGTTGGGGACCTGCCACCTAAGACTCCCCCAAGCTCAGCTTCAAAAAGAGCCCTGATATGTTTCCTCTGTATATCTGATAGAAGCACATTTGAGTGCAAGACTTTAATCTATTTTGAATGGACCCTTTTATACAGAGTGAGGTAGCAACCAGATTCATTCTGGACAGCACTGGGCTGCCCAGTATTCCTGGCATTGATTGTTGAAGTGCTCCTGGCCCCAGTTTATGCAACTGGACTGTACTTTTTTGTAAAATAGCTGTTTGTACTTCTGATCTTTTACCTCTGGACTCTTGTTTCTTTATTTTTATTTTTATTTTTATTTTTTTTAATTTTTTATTTTACCACCATGAGAACATTACAAAGATGTTCATAATTGGGTCTCAGTCATATATTGTTCCAGCTCCCATCCCTTCACCAGTGCCCCATTCCCACCACCAATGTCCCACATTCCCCCTTTCCCAGCTCCAGAGCAGGCATTTCTTCCTTCGCTCCCTTTCTCTCTGTCTCTCTGCATCTCTCCTTCATCTTCCCCAATGTGATATATAGAATTACAAGGATGTTCATAATTGGATCTCTACAATAAAGTGTTCCAGAATCCATCCCTCCACCAGTGCCAATTCCCACCACCCAATTCCCCAACACACCCACCCAAACCTTGCCTGCCCCCCATTGCAGGCGCATTTTCCTTATCTATCTCTTTGTCTATGTCCCTGTATTTCCCAATCTCTCTTCTATTACACTTTATGGCTTTGTCCTATGGATACTAATAATGTATGATGTCTCTATCTGATTATTTAATAGTGAGTTACAGTGTGACATCATAATTCCTCATTCCCCATAACCTCTCCAGTTTGATGCAAATAGAATGATCGTTAATGTGTGCAAGTGAGAAAGATCCTGAAAGGACCTGGTGCTAAAATACATTGAATCAAAGATTAAACCGCAGTGGCAGAGCCGCGAGCGCCTGCGCAGCCTTGGATCTGGAATCTCTGTCTTGTGGCGGTTGGCTGTGGTGGCTGGAGCTCAGGGCCACACCCACTGGGCTCGGAAGCTGGGGACTGAGTGGAGGCCCCCAATCCTTGCTCCGAGTCCAGCAGGCGCGGCCGCCTGCATGGCGTGGAGGCCCTAGGAGCTATGTAGGACACGACCAGGCGCTGGCAAAGCCTTTTACTTTTCCCCAGGAACTCCATAGGGCCGCTCACTATGAGGCCGAGTTGCGCAGCCGTGGATCTGGGTCTCTGTCTTGCTGCGATTGGCTGTGGTGGCTGGCGCTCAGGGCTACACCCACTGGGCCCGGAGGCTGGGGGCTGAGTGGAGGCCCCTCAATCCTTGCTCCGAGGACTCTTGTTTCTACCCGTTAAAGTTCTGTGTTTTTTCCAACACCACACAGTTTTGATTATTATATTTGGCATTATAGTTTAAATCCTAGGAATGCAAGGCCTTCCATCTTTTTATTCTGGACTGTCTTGATTATTCTGGGAGTTTTATGGCTCCACAGGGATATTAGAAGTGTTTGTTAATGTCCTTGAAGAACGTGACAGACCCGTTAGTGCCTCTTGGAGGACAGAGCAACCCACAGGCCCTTCAGGGTTGCCCAGGGGGCTCTCTAAAGCTGGGGACACAGTGGAGAGAGAAGTGAGGGACACTGTGGCTTAAATCTGAGAAGCAGAGCCCCAGAGGTGAAGAAAGCAGGGGCTAAATCAGGCTGTGGGGTGGAGTCAGACCACATCGGGCTGTGGGGTGGTGTCAGACCGTTGTCAGGCTGTGAGGTGAAGTCAGACCACTTCCGGGCTGTGGGGTGGTGTGGGACCACTGTCGGGCTGTGGGGTGGTGTGAGACCGCTGTTGGGCTGTGGGGTGGTGTGGGACCACTGTCGGGCTGTGGGGTGGTGTCACACGCTCTGTCGGGCTGTATGGGGTGGTGTCGCACTGCTGTGGGGCTCTGGGGTGGGTGTCAGGCCCTCTGCCCAGTGAGGCTTCACAGCCATCAAAAGATAAGTGACGGCAAATGCCAAGTCCAAGAGCCTGTGGTTACCCTTGGGGTTAAGGGATACTATGTCTGGAGGCTCAGTGCAGAGGCTTTGCCCCACTCTAAACATCCAACAAACTGCAGTGGGCTCGCTGCCTGCACCTTCTGGGATGCAGAGGCAGAGCCGACCCAGCTTCCACAGCTGCATCCCAGCACTCCCGGGATGAGCCTGCACCTGGCTCTGGCTCCTAGACACACCCCAGGCCTCGTCCTGAGCCCCATGCCTGGACTTGCAGCTGTGCAGCCCAGCACCCTCACCTGTCTGTTTGATTCTTTTCCTTGTATGACTTCCATGTTTTCTTCACCTTGGGCTGCTTTGTGGGGAGTCTGGGCTCCTGCCTGGCCGGGCCACCTACCACCTCATTGCTGAGAAAGCCAAGAGAGGGTCATGGCAGGGTCACCCAGCTTAGTGCCTTTGGGGTCCCAGCACGTGGCCCCCTGCTGGTGTAGAATTAGGGTTCCCATGCACCCAGAGCCTGTAGGCTCTCCCACCATGGTCGATCCCATGTTTGCCCTGCAGGGACTGGGGTGGGGACCTCCAGGGTGCTTAGGCTCTTCCTAAAGATGAGGATTCTGGGAAAGCAGGACTTGGTGGGTGAAGCCAGGTGCCTGTGATTGAGATGTGTGTGATTGATAGACAGGTGGGGGAGCCTCAAACACCCTTGGAAAGGTGGGGCAACAGGTCAGTGCACAGGCACCTCATGGGCAGGCAGCACCGGGGGCTAACAAGGAGGATAACCCTGGGATTCCCAGGCAGGAAGGAGGGATTCCCAGGCAGGGGAGGGCGGTATTCCCAGGCAGGAAGGAGGAGGGATTCCTAGGCAGGAAGGGCAAGATTCCAAGGCAGGATTCCAAGGGGCGGGATTCCAAGGCAAGGGCAGAGTTCCCAGGCAGGAAGGGTGCTTCGGGGTGGAACCTGCATCACCTGATGAATCTGGTTGGGGCAACGCATGAACCGCCCCTGCATTGCCCACCCCCAGGGAGGCTCCAACTTGGCTCTCCAAGTGCCACTCTTCCCCCTCCCCAGTTCCTCTTTTCTGAGCAGCAACTTGAAGAAAAACTCAGTGATTTGTGAACCAGGAGTGCTAGGCCGGCTAGGGAGATACCAGAGGGACGGGGGAGATCGTGGAATTGAGGGAGGTCAGCGGGGAGTAGTCCATGCGAGGTAAACTTCTATAGGGGACCTGAGGGTGCTCAGGCTGGAAGTCCTGGTCATGGAGGCTGAGACTGACCCGGAGATGGATAGTCAGGAGACTTAGAGGCAGAGAAATGGAGATGGATTCAGAGACAGAGACAGACAGAGACAGCGAGTTGGAGACATGGGGGCAGAGACAGAGATATGCAGAGAAACAGATGGAGATGGAGAGACAGAGACAGCAGGAAAGAGACAGCCTGGGTGGAGTGAGAGGGCTGGAGTGGAGCAGAGAGGGCAGGGCACAGCATAGGCCTCCGGGACGGTCTGCTCCCTACCGTGGCAGTGGGGGACGCCAGGGGGCAGCCTCGCCCGGGTCTGAGGCCGCTTCCTGGCACACCGCAGTCTCTTTCCTGACCCAGGAGGGGATGCAGGGACTCAATTCTCCCAGACGTGGGTTATGTGGGGGAGGGAGCTGGCCATGGTGCTTGTGCACCCCCACTCGGCCCCTGCAGAGTGGCCACCAGGCCTCTGGGCCTTTGTAGGCTTCTTTGTGTTTCAGAGGTCACCCCACCCTGCCCCCTCATTCCCACCCGCCTGCCTCTTCCACAGCAAAGCGGGTCAGAGAAGGGCAGTGTAGGCAAAAAGCCTGCCTGGGCCTGGGGGACAGTGACCCCAGCTCACCCGGGGCCAGCCTCTGTGCGCCTGGCCTGGGCCCCTTGTGCCATAATTGGCAGCACACAAGTGGGTTTTGTTGACCTCTGGGCCAGGCGGCTCTTTCATCTCCAGACCCCAATTACCCCTTTCTCCAGCCCAGACCAAGAGGGTTTTAAATAGTAACAGTCAAGGGCTGAGGGGGTTGAGGGGGCCGAGGGGGCCTGCAGGCCACTCACAAAGGACGAGCCTTGGCTCCTGGAGAAGGCTGGGGTTAAAAATAGTCCGGGACTGAGAACACAGTGAGCAGTGGGTCAGCACTCCACGGCATCTCTTCAGGGGCCCCAGTGGGATTCAGGAAGCCCCCTGGGCCCCTCCAGGGCCCCGACCCAGCCTTCTCTTGCCCTCAGGCATGTAACATGTCTGTTTCATGTCCCCTCAGGCCTGATGCCCTCCCCTGAGCCCCCAGGTGCACCCAGAGGGGAGGGACAGGCCCCTGGCACTGATGAATCCCCTGTCATAGATCCCTTTGGGGATGGTCGCTCGCTCCCTGCTGCCCACCTCGTCCAGGGCCTGTCCCTCATCCTCCTCATCCAGGAGGACCAGCCCCCTGGGGGCCCTTTTGTGTGGGGGGACTAATGGAGCCCCAGAGCATAGTCCTGTTGTCATCCCGGGCGACTAGTGACACAGGACCCAGGACCTTGGCCAGACTCTCCGGGCATCACCACTCTGGAACTGTGTCCCCCTGCAGTCCCTGGCCCGGACTGTGGCCTGCATATACATACATCACAGTGTGTTCAAGAGCCTCTGGAGCATGGAAAGGCAGGAAAAGAAGCCCCAGGAATCTCCCACACACCTGAGTTTCCAGGTGCCGAGGACCCTCTCACTTGAATTTTCCAGGGGACCTGTTGTGGTGGGGACAGGCCCACCACTTCCTTCCTTATTTCTTTCCACCTTCCTTCCTTCCTTCCTTCCTTCCTTCCTTCCTTCCTTCCTTCCTTCCTTCCTTCCTTCCTTCCTTCCTTCCTTCCTTCCTTCCCTTCCTTCCTTCCTTCCTTCCTTCCTTCTTCCTTCCTTCCTTCCCTCATTCATTCATTCATTCATTCACTCGTTTGTTCGTTCATTCATTCTTCCTCCCTCCCTCCCTCCTTCCTTCCTTCCTTCCTTCCCTCCTTCCCTCCTCCTTCCTTCTTTTCTTTCTTTGTTCCTCCTTCCTTCATTCCCCCTTCCTTCCTTCCTTACTTCCTCCCTCCCTCAGTCCCTCCCTCCCTCTCTCCTTCCTTCCTTCCTTCCTTCCTTCCTTCCTTCCTTCTTCCTTCCTTCCTTCTTCCTTCCTTCCTTCCTTCCTTCCTCCTTCCTTCCTCCTTCCTTCCTTCCTTCTTCCTTCCTTCTTCCTTCCTTCTTCCTTCCTTCCTTCCTCATTCATTCATTCATTCATTCATTCACTCGTTTATTCATTCATTCTTTCTCCCTCCCTCCTTCCTTCCTTCCTTCCTTCCCTCCTCCTTCCTTCTTTTTTTTTCTTTCTTTCCTCCTTCCTTCCCCCTTCCTTCCTCCCTCCCTCCCTCAGTTCCTCCCTCCCTCTCTCCTTCTTTCCTTCCTTCCTTCCTTCTTCCTTCCTTCTTCCTTCCTTCCTTCCTCATTCATTCATTCATTCATTCATTCATTCATTCATTCATTCACTCGTTTGTTCGTTCATTCATTCTTTCCCTCCTCCTCCCTCCTTCCTTCCTTCCTTCCCTCCTCCTTCCTTCTTTTCTTTCTTCGTTCCTCCTTCCTTCCTCCTTCCTTCCTTCCTTACTTCCTCCCTCCCTCCCTCAGTCCCTCTTTTCCCTCTCTCCCTTCCTTCCTTCCTTCCTTCCTTCCTTCCTTCCTTCCTTCCTTCCTTCCTTCCTTCCTTCCTTCCTTCCTTCCTTCCTTCCTTCCTTCCTTCCTTCCTTCCTTCCTTCCTTCCTTCCTTCCTTCCTCAGCAGGTTCTCAGGAGAGGCTGGTGGGGAGTCACTGGTTGGAAAGGGGTGAAATGACATCTTCTAGCAGGAGCCCCCCCCCACAGCCCGGGGCACCCTAGGGAAAATCTCAGCATGCAGTAGCTCAGCCTGAGCGTCTCCAGGGGAGGAGGGCATGGGGAGCCTGGGTAGAGGCTCAGAAGCAGGGGAGCCTGGCAGGGTGTTGGGGGTCTCCAAGCTTCGTTTATTGATCCCTAAAGAGATCCCTGCAGCCTCCTCTGACTCCTGACATTTTGAGGTCAATGACTCCGAGGCAGATGCATGTGGAGGCCCCAAGAGCTCGTGGAATTTTATCAAGGAGTTAGGGGAGATCTCACGGGATCTGGGAGAGCCCCTAGTGCTGTTGGGTTTGGTCCGAATCTGTCTGCCCCAAGAGGAGGAGCCGGGCCGAGACACGGCGCCACAGAGATGCCTGCCTTACACAAGATCTACCGCGGCACTCCATATGGGCCCCAGGAGTGATCCCTGAGCACAGACTCAGGAGTAAGCCCTGAGCTCCACTGGGTGTGGCCCCCAAACAAACAAAAACTGAAAAGGAAGGCGTCTGGGGACCTGCCCCAGCCACCCCACCATGTGCCTGGCACAGAGCAAGGCCCCTCTGCAGAGCTCGAGCCTCCACAAGAGCATCGCTGCCGTGTCGTCCTTCCGCAGGTGACAGATTCTCAGCCACAGTGAAGGCCGCCGATGATTTATTGTCCAGCCTTTTTGTTTTGCTCATGACATTGGAGGGCTGAGAATAAATCAGAACACGAAGGATTGTGAGACGTGAAGACCGGGCTGAGCCTTGAGATCTGGGGTTTCTGGAGATGCCGGACAACAAGCAGGGCTGACGCTCAGCCCCTCCCTCCTCCCTCCCTCCATCCCTACCTCCTTCCTGTCTTCTTTCTTTTCTCTTCCCGCCTTCCTTCCTTCCTTCCTTCCTTCCCTTCCTTCCTTCCTTCCTTCCTTCCTTCCTTCCTTCCTTCCTTCCTTCCTTCCTTCCTTCCTTCCTTCCTTCCTTCCTTCCTTCCTTCCTTCCTTCCTTCCTTCCTTCCATCCTTCCTTCCTTCTCTTCCTTGCCTCCTTCCTTTTCTTCCCTCCCTCCCATCCTTCCTTCTTTTCCTTCCTCTCTCCCTCCCACCGTCCTCCCTCCCTCCCTCCCTCTCTCCTCTCCCTCCCTCCCTCCCTTTCTTCCTAGTCTTCAGGAATCTACAAGCACTTCTCTTGTGTTAAAGTCTTAACCAGACGCTTCCCTGGACTATCATATGGTTGACATGGAAATTCTCTGTTCAATACAGACCCCCAGAATGAAGAGAGGAAATAGGGCTCACTGTAATGGGGGTTGTACAGGGACCCAGAGAGGAGTTTTGGAACCAGCCAGGACAGGAATACGCTGCTGGAGGTGCCTTCCTGGAGGAGGTATTTTTCTTACAGCTGCCCCCAGACCAGAGCGCCTATGCAGGTCTCCCAGGCCCCTTGCTCTGGCACCCCGACTCTGTGCGGTTCCAACTTTGTAGACTCAAAGTCAACGACAAACACATCCTCATCACCAGCACAGATGGAAACATCCTGAGTCCCCCCGAGCCAGGAGCCAGCATGCGGCTGTTCGGCGCTGCAGTCACGGCCAGTTCCCCTTCTCAGGCAGGGACCCTTCCTCGATTTCATTGGCTGGATTTTTAATTAAAAAAAGTTGATAAAAATCAAAGCATTCTCATCAAAATAGAAAGGTTTGACATTTATAGATGTTGTTTATTGCTTTAGTGTTTTATACCAAAATTAGGTTCTTATCAAACGTCAAGTTTTCATCAAGTTCTCGCCTACAAATGATTCCAACGTAAGGAGTCGCGTCTGCAGGAGTGTCCCCATCCCCAGCTGGGATCTTTCTCTTGCCTCTTACCTCCTGAAGCAGGCGCAAGTGACCTGCCTTCCACAACAGCACAGAGGCCCAGCGACCACCGCATCTCTCCTGCCTTCCCCTGACCATGGACACTGCCAGGGGCAGCCCACCCACCCCAGGGCAGCCATGGGCGTCTTTGAAACGTCACCTTTGTCCCAGGCCCACTTGGACACACAGCGAAGCTGTGTGGGGGTGGGGGAGCAGAAGGGGGTTCCTGAGTACTGTCAGGACCTGAGACCTGGAGTCCCCCAACGGAAGGCAAGGGCAGCCCTGTGGCACCTCGCCAGCTTGCTGGGAATGAGGATGCAGCCGTGGAGGCCCCGACACTCGCCTCAGTTTCCTTATCTGTGAGCTGAGTGGCCCAGAGAGCTACTCCCCAGCGACCTCTCCCAAGGGGCCTTAAGGCCAGGCCCCTGCACTGCAGCCTAATCTTACCCAGCAGTGCTGGGGTATGGGGGACCCGACACAAAACAGAGTGGAGAGGCCCGCCCTGCATCCCGGACCTTCTCCCCGCACAGCTCTCAGCCACCTTCTACATTCCAGAATGTTCTGAAGAGAGTTGTACCCTCCTCCAAGTCAAATCTCCTCAAATTCCCATTGCTGGGTGGGTGGAGGAGGGAGGGGCAGGACACAAGGACAGAGAGAGAGAGAGAGAGAGAGAGAGAGAGAGAGAGAGGAGAGGGAGAGAGAGGGAGTGAGAGGAAGGGAGAGAGAGAGGGAGGGAGGGAGAGAGAGGGAGAAGGAGGGAAGGAGAAAGAGAGGAAGAGAGAGGGGGAGAGAGATAGGAGAAAGAGGGAGAGGGAACAGAGAGAAAAAAGAGAAAGGGAGAGGGAGGGAGGAAGGAGAGAGAGAGGAGGGAGGGAGGGAAGAAGGGAGGAGGGGGAGTGAAAGAGCAAAGAGAGGGAGAGGGAAGAGAGAAACAAACAAAAACACCGTGAAAGTCCAGGGGCCTCTGAAAGGGGATGAGACATGTCAGGATTGGGGTGACCGTGTCTGGGGTTGGGGTGACCATGTCTGGGGTTGGGATGACTGTGTCTGGGGTTGAAGGTGACTGTGTCTGGGGTTGGGGTGACTTCTGGGGTTGGGGGTGTCGGTGTCTGGGGTTGGGGTGAGCAGTATGCCTGGACTGGGGGAACCAGGAATGGCCCCGCAGCCCTGAGTCTAAGACACCCCTCACCCCCTATGGAGATGTGGACCCAGATTGCCACAGCCCGCTCTCGCCCTGGGCTCCTGCACGCCAACAGCTCAGTGTGTATACCCAGCATTCTTCCCCAGACACGGGGTCCTGCTCTTTCCCGATCCCTGTACGCCCCTACTACCCACCACTCTCATGAGGGTCTCAGGGTCCCCCTGCCCGGCACAGTGGTCGCACAAAGACCTTGGCAGCTATTTCCCTCCCGGTGCAAATGTCTCCTCAGCACCCGAAGTCGGGACAAGCTCATCCTCCAGTGCCTGTCCCCAGGGCCTCCTGGAGCCAGGCCAAAAGGGGCCACCTCCAAAGAGAAGCTGGCGCCTCTGTTCTGGAACATTCTCACGGACACCATGGAAGCCAGTGCAGCTGCAGCAGTGGGTGGTGAGAGGAGCCGGGCGGCCCCTTCCCGCCAGGCCCCTGCCGCTGGACTCCAGACAGGGAGGCAACGTCTGGGGAGAGCAGCCCCCAGTGTCTGGGTATGTGGGACAGTCACAGCAGCCCCTGGTGTCTGGGTGTCTGGGACAGTCACAGCAGCCCCCCAGTATCTGTGTGTGTGTGGAACGCTCACAGCAGGCCCCGGTGTCTGGGTGTCTGGGACAGTCACAGCAGCCCCCGGTGTCTGGGTGTTTGGGACAGTCACAGCAGCCCCCGGTGTCTGGGTGTCTGGGACAGTCACAGCAGCCCCGGTGTCTGGGTGTGTGGGACAGTCACAGCAGCCCCCGGTGTCTGGGTGTCTGAGACAGTCACAGTAGCCCCGGTGTCTGGGTGTCTGGGACACTCCACAGCAGCCCACGGTGTCTGGGTGTCTGGGACGCTCACAGCAGACCCCAGTGTCTGGGTGTCTGGGACGCTCACAGCAGCCCCGGTAGTCTGGGTGTCTGCGACAGTCACAGCAGCCCCCGGTGTCTGGGTGTCTGGGACTGTCGCAGCAGGCCCCGGTGTCTGGGTGTCTGGGATGCTCACAGCAGCCCCCAGTTTCTGGGTGTCTGGGTGTCTGGGACAGTCACAGCAGCCTCCGGTGTCTGGGTGTCTGGGTGTCTGGGTGTCTGGGACAGTCACAGCAGCCCCCAGTGTCTGGGTGTCTGGGACGCTCACAGCAGGCCCCAGTGTCTGGGTGTCTGGGACGCTCACAGCAGGCCCCGGTGTCTGGGTGTCTGGGACAGTCACAGCAGGCCCCGGTGTCTGGGTGTCTGGGACAGTCACAGCAGCCCCCAGTGTCTGGGTGTCTGGGACAGTCACAGCAGCCCCTGGTGTCTGGGTGTCTGGGACAGTCACAGCAGCCCCGGGTGTCTGGGTGTCTGGGACGCTCACAGCAGGGACCCCGGGGTAGGGGAGCCTGAAAGTCTTATGTGCCCCCAGAGTCCATCTGGCCTCCACCTAACAGGGGCTCTGGCCTGTCTCTGCCCCCATGCTGGGCCTTGGGAGTTGCCATGGGAACACCCCCTCACACACACTGGGCCTGAGACAGCCACTGGCCTGGATACGGACCCCCCCCCCCTTGAAGGCTGGGTCTGCTTTGAAACATCTCCTGTCTCCCCGCCAGCCATCCCCAGGGCCGTCTGGGCCTCTGAAAACCCTCATTCAACTGGCATGGCAGAGACCAAATGCTTGGCTGTGGGGTATCCAGGTTTCCTGAGAGCCTCAGCCCCGTTGTTGAGCTTCTCGCTGGGGCTGTTGCCAGCCGAGGAACTTGGCTGCCCCCACGACCTTATTAGTGTCCCTGCTTCAGAGATCAGGTCTGTCTCCCAGAGCCTCTGCAGAGGGCCAGAAGATTCCTTCTGGGAACACGAGCTCAAGTCCCAGGGAAATAAACCAGGACAGAAGCCTGGGTGGGGCACCCCGGGATGGGCGTGGGGACGCCGCTTAGGACCAGGGTCCTGCCCCCAGTGTCCTCTGGTGGCCTCTGCAGGGGCCAATGCACCCTGTAGCATCAGCTGCTTTACCCTGGGGAGAACCGCTCATGTTTCCACTACAGGCACTGTCTTGGGGAATCCCCACAGAGGTGGGGAGCAGGACCTGGGGGGTGCAGGTGGGGCTGGAGCTTCTTCAGAGGGAACAATCGTGGGTTGTGGCTCACAACAGGGCGGCAAGGTGAGGAGAGGGAGGCTGGGCTGTGAGACCTTGGCCCATCTCTGCAGCTGATGGGACACAGTCCGGCCACCCAGTGGCCCTTGAGTCCGGGGGATGTGTTGGACATGGGACCTCTGGAATGGTGCATTGGAGGAGCCCCCAGTGCGTCCATCCACCCTGTGTAGCATAGTGGGGGGTAAAACGAGGCCTTGGGGCACCTGCCCAGTGGTGCCCATCATGCCAAAATACCTTCCCCTCCTGCAAGGGGCCCAGCCCTGTCACCCTGGGCCTCCCATATGCATGCGGCTGGTGTCCAATGGCTGAGATAGGTGCAGTCAGGTCCGGGGTAGTGGGTCCATCCAGTCTGGCATCACTTGATCACTTGAATCCCGTTATTTATCGATTTGCTCGAGCGGGCACCAGTAACATTTCCATTGGACCCTATCACGTGCCAATGTAGCCCAATGGCATCTGGTTGATTCAGGAATATGAAGAGCCTCAAACCGTTCCTTCAGGGTCTTGACAAGGAAGTCTGACCATCTTGTAGGTGAGCGGCCACGTGATCTTTTGACATCCCGTGGGATCCAGTCAGTAACAGCTCTAGTCCAGCAGTTGTCTCCAAATCGCATTACATGTCCAGCTCATCTGATTTTCCATGCCTTGGCAAACAAGACAGCATCCCTGATTCTGGAATAGCAACGGAGGTCGGAACTTTGGATTCCTTCTCTCACTTGAGTGAGGCATGATATTCCAAGAATAGCTCTTTCGATTCCTCTCTGGGAGACCTGAATAGCATTCTCATCCTGCTTTCGTAGGGCCCAAGTCTCTGAGGCATATGTTAATGCAGGGAGAATGGTGGAGTCAAAGAGATGTGCCCAGAGCCGGAGGTTCTTTGTCCTTTTAGCTATTTATTTGATGCCTTTGAAGGCATTCCATGCCGCTCTCTTCCTCCTGCGCAGCTCAGGTTTTAGGTCGTTCATCATGTTGATCTCTCAACCTAGGTACACATAACTGCTGCATTCAGAGATGTTTGTTCCATTGAGAGTGAATGTGGCCTCTGGAGCTAGTTCATTTTTCATAAACATAGTTTTGTTTAGATTCAGCTGTAGACCTATCTTTCCACATTCTCGGTCGAAGTCAGCCAGCATTTGTGCCGCTTGGCTAATGTTTGGTGTTATTAGAACGATGTCATCAGCGAAGCGGAGGTGGTGTAGTTGCCGACCATCTATCTTCACTCCCATTCCTTCCCATTCTAATTGTCGCATGATGTTCTCGAGGGTGGCGCTGAAGAGTTTTGGTGAAATGGTATCACCCTGTCGAACCCCTCTTTTGACATCAATGATCACTTCTTTGTAGAATGGTGAGATCCTGGTGGTGAATCAGTAATACAGCTCACAAAGGATCTTGATGTATTGGGTATGAACACCCTGTTTGGCTAGGGCTTCGATGACTGCTTCAGTCTCCACAGAATCAAAGGCTTTCTGTAAATCAATGAACGTGAGACAGAGCAGCATCTTGTACTCCCTACAAACCTCAATGAGCTTGGTTACTGTGTGGATATGGTCGATTGTGCTGAATCCTTTCCGGAAGTCAGCTTGCTCACATGATTGTCCTTCATCTAGTGTTCTGCCAATCCTGTTCAGGATGACTCATGTAAACATCTTGTAGATGATGGACAACAGGCCTTCTTGCACATTAGAACTGTCCTGATGGTTTTCCATTGGGAGGGTACCTTGCATTTGGACAGGTAGCATGTGAAGAGCCGAGCTAGTGTATTGATGAGTACCAACGGCAGATTCTTCAGGTGTTCGGGTCTGACTTTGTCTGGACCTGGTGCTGTTCCCATCTTTACTGATGAGATGGCATGTTGGATTTCAGAAGAGAGAACGTTGGGAATGACATATCTACCCTGTGGAATTTGGTATGTGGGCAGGTGGATGTGGCTATCAAAGAGATTTGAGTAGAAGTTCTGGATAATCTTCTCCATTGCCTTTCTGGAAGATGTGATAGATCCATCAGGGCGTCGGAGGGCAGTCATCTTGGTCTTATAGTTGGCGAAGGACAGGCGGGCGGTGTGAATGCTTTTCCTGGCTTCTGCTGCATCTTCCAGTAGTTCTGCTCTTCTGTCTTTGAGGTCTTCTTTTATCGCTTCTCTGTACTGTTTAGCAAGCTTGGACATTAGCATTTGGTCTTCTGAGGCTAGTGCCTTGCCACGTTGGTGAATGAGCTTGAGAGTTTTTGAAGACAGGCGTCCTTTTGTGTCTTTCTCTCTCTCGGTATTCTTCGCGCAATCATAGAGGTGCTGAACCAGTCGGTTGTATTCTTCATCGATGTTATCAATGGTGGTATCTTCCCATGTTGCTGCAATGGTGCCAAAGAGTTCCCAATTGATGGTCGTTCTGGGAATTCTCTTTTTTAAACTTTGCAGCCTTTTCTCCCGTTGTGGGAAGTAGAATTTTGCACGAAGGAGATGGTGGTCCAATCCTGTTTGGAATTTGGGGACGACAGCTACATCGGTCAGACAAAACTGTCGATTGAAGATGATGTGGTCCATTTCGTTGTGGAACTGTTCACCAGGGGATTCCCATGTCCAACGTTTTGCTTCAACCTTCTGGAACTGTGAGTTCCCTTGAATGGTCTTGGTGGACATGATGAACTCCAGATAGTCTCTTACCCTGTTCGTTCCATTCTAGGCCATGGGTCCCGATGTGGAGTTCTTCAGCCGATCTTCTTGGTCCTATCTTGGTATTAAAATCAATTATTTAAATGATTAAATCACTTAAATCACTTGACTATGATCTTGTAGAAGGTGTGGTCTTTTTTATAGAACTCTCCAGTTCCATGTAGACTTTCTCAATTTCATCTCCTTTGTATGCTTGAATGCTTGAGCCACAGACACAGATACACCCGGCAGAGCAGAAACCAGCTTTCCCCATTGAATCCCCTGCATTCCATGGACCACAAGAGCAATTTCCAACCCGAGTCCACCATCCCAGCCTGGCATGGCCAGTGTAAACATGGACCCAGCCACAGCCTGGGAAGCTCCCCAGCCCCAGTCCAGGGCACTCTTGGCTTCTCCGAAACCTGGACACCCTCATGTGAATGACTGTGGTCTTTTCTGCCCCCAGGGCACCTTGCTTCACCCCAGGCCACATGGGCATCTGCTCTGGGGTCCCAGGGCAGGGCCTGGGCCTACAGTTGGAGATGCTGCCCAGGGCTGTCTCTGTGGGCCTGGGGTCATGGTGGCCAGGAACTCTCCCTCGCACTCACATGCACTGCACAAGTTCCTATTGGCCGAGCTGCTGCAGTACCTCAGAGGTACTGCTGAGGCCGAGCAGACTAAGGTGGAGACACGTTTCTGTGTGCCTGGCCAGCCCCTGTTTCAGGACTTCTGTGCCAGGTGCAGTCTGTGAGGCTCCGGCCCGTCTCCCCATCCCCTGCCCTAGCCGACATGTGCTCCCTGAGCCTCTGAGGCCCACCCAGCACCTCCCTTACCTACACAGCCCCCATAAAGGCAGCCCTTCCCTCCACTCCCATCACTGTTGGGCAGGGGTTCCCACACAGTGCTCAGGAGACCTCGGGACTCTGGCAATTCTTGGCCAGTGGCCAGTGGTGCAGCCCAAAGCTGCTCACTTGTTGTTACAGCGTGATGTCGCCTGGTGGTCACTCATTGGCTTAACCCAGTCGTCACCTCCCTGGGCACTGCCTCTCTTCATACCATCTGCCCTGTTCCCCTGAGATAAGGAACACCTGGGTGCGAATGTGCGTGTGTGTGAGCAGAATGAGGTGATATAGGAGCTTCGTGGGCCCGAGTGGAAGACGGGAGCGTGATGCAATGCGGGGCGCAATGGCGGGGGCAGGTGGCCCTCAGGGCTCGGCTGTCCAGGCAGGCCGGGTTCGTGTCTCCTACTGCATGCATTGGGATCACTCCTGCGTCCCCTGGGGGGGTGGCGCTGATCCTGGAGGGGGCCTTGGAGCACTGCCCGGGAGCCGGAGTCTCTCAGGCAGCTTCCCAGGGCTGGGGCCAGGGACTGGTATTTCTGGGTCTGGGTTCCCGCTCTCCCGGGCTGCCCGCAGGTAGGACAGCGGCCAGGTGGCATCTGCGCTCACTCCCCTGCGCTGTGTCCGGCTCCAAAGCCAACTAATCCCTCTCCGAGAGGCAGAGGCGGGCGGTCGATACAGGCTGGCAGCAATCTGGAGTGTTTTTGACAGATCTGGCTCAGAGGTGGGAAAAAGTCTAGCAGGGGTCGAGCGTCTGCCTGCGTCTGCGGCGAGCGTGGCCCCAGCCCTGGTGTTGATTGAGCCTGCAGTGAGCAGTTCCTGGAACTGCCGGGACAAGTGGCCTGTGTCTCCTGTCCCCTGAGGGGCTAATACCACCCTGTTCCTGCCCCTACACACTAGGTCTAAACCTCAGAGCCCTTAACGATGACTGGGCGGCATTAAGCAAAGGGCAGATGGAAAACGCTTTTTACTTCTGAACCCAACCACTGAACCCAACCACTCTGGGTTTACGGAGGTTGGGGCTGGGAGGTGGAGGGCGGGGTCCATGTGTTAAATCACCCCATGTGAAAATAACATTTGAAGAAGGAGGCGTGTTAATTTACACTCTGAAGCCACAGGATGGAAGCCAAAGGGCCCAAGCAAGGGAGTAATTACAAGGCAGACAGAAAGTCCCAAAGATATTCTTGCTGTTACAAAAGGGACCGGGGTGGGGGGATTGACGTCTGTGAGATAATGAAAGCCCATCTCCTGTCTGAGCCGAGGACTCACCTCTGAGCAGATCAAAAGGCAGGAAAAATAGATGGCAGTGGGTCTAAAATTGTGTATTGATGAAACCGTGGAATTACACGAGCGAGAAGAAATCAATTAAGCATCACCGGGCGAAGGCGCGGGGAGGGGCTGGAAATTAACAAAGGAAATTGGCCTGGGCGGTGTGAATCGTGGTCAGAAACGTCAAAATAGAAGGAAAAGTATCATTAAAAAGTGAAAACCATGATGGAAAGAGAAACTTGAAAATTGCCTTTCCCGGGGAGCGAAAGGGGTGTCAGCAAGGCAAGACGGGCACAGAGGAGAGTAATCAAACCCGCAGAGGTGCCGGCCTGCATGGGGGCTCTTGTAATAGGGAAACCGAGGCCGCCAGACCACCTCGAGCTCCCAGAAACAAGACGTCCCTGCCCCCCTTCCTTCTCCTCATGGGGATGTGGAGACAGAGGAAGACAGAGAGGTGGAGAGAGCAGTGGGGCTCCGGGGCAGATGGAGAGCTGGGCCTCATCTGTGGGACCCCCAGCAGGTGCACGTGACCCCTGTTGATCCTAGAGCTCCCCACACGGGCCCTGAGCCCCAGGAGCCTCCAAGCTGCTCTTCATAGCACCGCACCCACCATCTGCTCAGATGCTGCAGGGTGTCACTGCCTTTCTGTCCGGACACCCCAGCACCACTGGAGGGGCACATTCTCTGGGGGTTCAGCTACTCCCACTGCCACCAGTCCTCTGTGAACGCCACCCACAGGGGTCCCTGCGCCTCGTGTGACCGAGTTTCAAGAATCTTCCACTTTGTCTCCAGTGGACATGCTGGAGTGTCACTGAGTCCCTGAGCATCACTGAGCGCAGCCTGCATTGTGGGGTGCTGGGTACCACACGTGGTGCTATGTGTGGACCAGGGCCAACATGCGCAGTGCTGTATAGAATTCTTTCCTTCCTTCCTTCCTTCCTTCCTTCCTTCCTTCCTTCCTTCCTTCCTTCCTTCCTTCCTTCCTTCCTTCCTTCCTTCCTTCCTTCCTTCCTTCCTTCCTTCCTTGCCTCCTTCCTTTCTTCCCTCCCTCCCATCCTTCCTTCCTTCCTTCCTTCCTTCCTTCCTTCCTTCCTTCCTTCCTTCCTTCCTTCCTTCCTTCCTTCCTTGCCTCCTTCCTTTCTTCCCTCCCTCCCATCCTTCCTTCCTTCCTTCCTTCCTTTCCTTCCTTCCTTCCTTCCTTCCTTCCTTCCTTCCTTCCTTCCTTCCTTCCTTCCTTCCTTCCTTCCTTCCTTCCTTCCTTCCTTCCTTCCTCTCTCTCATTCATTCATTCATTCATTCATTCATTCATTCATTCATTCATTCATGTCTCTGACATGCTCTGTGGGCCCTCAGCTCACACAGTAACCAAACTCACTGAGGTGTGTAGGGTGTTCAAGATGCCGCTCTGTCTAACGTTCATTGATTTAAAGAAAGTCTTTGATTCTGTTGAGACCAAAGCGGTCATCGAAGCCTTAGCCAAACAGGACATTCAAACCCAATACATCAAGATCCTTCTGTCCAGCTTTCCCAGCTTCGTCCGAGGCCCCACATGCTATGGCTGGTTGCCCCGGGGCAGCTCCTGGGTGGGGCCACCAGGCTCTACAAAATGGATGGGGAATGGCCAACCCAGGTTAAGCTGACCATGGGGCTCCCAGGAGGACAGATGGGTTTTGGGAGTGGGCCCATCACCTCTGGGGGGTCCCAGAAGCAGCCGGATGAGACTCGCCCACCACACTAGCCACCACCTTCGCTGTCCGGACGCTGGGATACTACCTCACGACCAGATTAGCAGAGCAAAACCAGTTCGAGCCCAGGTAGGCAGCTCCCAAAAGCGGGAATCACTGGGATTTAGTCAGATGGAGTCAGGGGTCGGCCATTCCCCCATCCATTTTGTCGAGCCTGGTGGCCCCGCCCAGGAGCTGCCCTGGGGCGACCAGCCATAGCATGCGGGGCCTCGGACGCAGCTGGGGGAAGCTGGAACTCCGGTTTCCCCAGGCTAAGCTGACCATGGGGCTCCCAGGAGGACAGATGGGTTTTGGGAGTGGGCCCATCACCTCTGGGGGTCCCGGAAGCAGCCGGATGAGACTCGCCCACCACACTAGCCACCACCTTCGCTGTCCAGATGCTGGGATACTACCTCGTGACCAGATTAACAGAGCAAAACCAGTTCGAGCCCAGGTTGCGCCGCCGCTTGCAGTCCATCAAAATAGTGGAAACAGTAATGTCCTTTAATGCACTGCATTCTACGATGTGCAGGAAAGTTTGGCGGGAGGGAGAGATAGAGAGGAGAGAAAAGACATACAGAACCCGCCAAGTAGTTGAGGTGTGGGAGGGGGAGGGAGGTGGGGACATTGGTGATGGGAGATGGGTTTGGGTGGAGTGATGGGTGTTGGAACACTGTAGAACCAAAACTCTACATGAGCATCTTGCAATTGTATGTCTAAAATGGTGTAATAAAATTTGGGAAAAGAAAAAAAAGAAATAAAAAAGATCCTTCGTGAGCTGTATTACGGATTCACCACCAGGATCTCACCATTCTACAAGGAAGTGATTATTGATGTAAAAAGAGGGGTTCGGCAGGGTGATACCATTTCACTGAAACTCTTCAGTGCCACCCTCGAGAACATCATGCGACAATTAGAATGGGAAGGAACAGGAGTGAAGATAGACAGTTGGCAACTACACCACCTCCACTTCGCTGATGACATCGTTCTAATACACCAAATATTAGCCAAGTGGCACAAATGCTGGCTGACATCAACCATGAATGTGGAAAGATAGGTCTACAGCTGAATCTCAACAAAACAATGTTCATGAAAAACGAACTAGTTCCAGATGCTCATTCACTCTCAACGGAACAAACATCTCTGAATGCAGCAGTTGTGCGTACCTAGGCCGAGAAGTCAACATGATGAACAACCTACCACCTGAGCTGCGCAGGAGGAAGAGACCAGTGTGGAACGCCTTCAAGAGCATCGAAGAAATTCAAAAAAACAACCAGTTCAGGGCACATCTCTTCGACTGTACTGCTCTCCCTGCATTAACATAAGCCTCAGAGACCTGGGCCCTATGAAGGCAGGATGAGAATGCTATTCGGGTTTCCCAGAGAGGAATTGAAAGAGCTATGCTTGGAATATCATGCCTCACTCAAGTGAGAGAAGGAATCGGAGTTCCAACCTCCATCGTCAATTGAGAGTCAGGAGTGTTATCTTGTTTGCCAAGGCATCGAAAGTCAGATGGGCTGGACATGTAATGCAACTTGGAGATGACCGCTGGACTAGAGCCATTACCGACTGGATCCCACGGGATGTCAAAAGATCACGTGGCCGCCCACCTACAAGATGGTCAGACTTCTTTGTCAAGACCCTGAACGAACGGTTTGAGGCTCTTCATATTCCTGGAGCAAGTAGATGCCATGGCTACACTGGCACGTGACAGGGACCAATGGAAATGTTACTGGTGCCCGCTCAAGAAAATCAATGAATGACATGTCTAGTGATCAAGTGATATATTCACTGAAAAAAAACTGGCTGTAGGGTAACAGGAGAGAGAGAAGTGCAGGGAAGGTGAGAGAGAGAGAGAACAGCAGAGAAACGCTGGCCTCATATTCAGTCCCCTGCTTTGCACATTTCCTCCACAGCCCCCAGAAGTGATCCTGAACACGGCTCAGGGTGGCCAACATCTGCCAAGAAATTTAAGCAAGTAAGTAGCCCCACCTGGGTCAGACCCATCCATGCTCAGGGGAGGCGACTCCCTGCCGTCCTCAGCAGCACCTCTGTGACATCGGCCACCAGACTTCTGGACTTGAGGTTTCACAGCAGCAAAGCAGACAGCAGAGAGGAACAGTCTCCCATGAGGGCTGTGGCAGGACCCGGGCAGGGGGACAGGTGACCAGGGGCAGCCTGGCCTGACGTCTCCTGTCTCTTTGTTAGAAACAGGCCTGGGAGCCGCCGAAGAAACAGTCACTGGTGTTGCCTGCACTGCAGTTGGCCTGTGAGTAAGCCAGGAGGCTGACTCGTGGTTCCCTCAGGTCACTTGTGGCACAACTGTGCCTTCCTTTACTGCCGAGAGTAGTGGACCAGGACTGTGAAGGGCCTTTGAGGATAGACAGCAGCTCAGAGAGGGCCTGGCTGGTAGGTTCCAAGGAGGCTGTGGGAGTTACTGCTTCATACCTGGGGCACACAGGTGAGGCTCTCTGGGAGGTGGTTGGATTTTCTGGAAGACAAGGTTCTCCCCTGGGAGAAAAGAGAGCAGTGGGGGGCCAGGGAGGTGGCACAGTGGTTAGGGCACATATCTGGCATGAGTCAACTTAGGTTTTATTTTCATTCAGCATGAGGTTCCCCAATGGCCCAGTACTGCCATGGGGTCCTGGTATCCCCTCTAGTATCTCCTCTGGGGTTCAATGCATTGGGAATGTGGATGAGGCACCGTGAGAGTGCCTGGAAGCCCCTTAAATGAGAGAGTAGAGGGTGAATGCTGAAAAAGGAGCCAACTCAGGGTGAAGGGCAGGGAACAGGCTGGGGCGGCGTGCCAGGGCTAGCCCTCTCTGCCTCTTGGCTGGCACCTACCTTGCCTGCAGACCATTCTGGGGCATGCAGAGGGGCTAGTACAACAGACAACTGGGAAAGGCCTTCCTGCTCTCCTCCATCCAGCAAGACCCTGGGCCACAGCAGTCCATCACGGGCTACCAGCATCTGCCCATCTTAACCTTGCCCGTGCTAAGCCTGAAACCCAATGAGGCCATGAAAGCTGTGTGCGTGAGGTGGATTGGGATTGCGCTGGGAGAAATGTGGAACTCCAAGAGCTGCTCCTTAGCACCCAGAGCCGGTCCCTTCCCTGACCACAAGCCCCAAGAATCAGGAACAGTGAGAGGTCCTTTCCAGGGGCCTCAGGGCACAAGTGCTGAGTCTGAGCCTGTCCCTGGAGAAGTGAGAATCAGGGTGTTGAAGGCTCTGGAAGGAGCTGATCGCACAGTCCAAGCCAGGGACAGTGTGGGGCACACCACTGCAGGGGCAGACGGGCCACTCCCACAAGTGCAGGGAGCCCATGTCCCATGGGCACCCCATACCTATCACCCCAACTTTTATCACCAAGTAACTGCAATACTGGCATCTACCACCCATCATCAACCACCAACACCTGTTGCCCCAACACTTATCAACAACTCCAACCACCCCAAACCAGTCACCACAACACCTATAACCCCAACAATTACACCCAAAAACTGTCACCCCACACCTATAACACCAATAACTACCACCCCAACACCTGCCACTCGACACCCAACACCCCAATGCCTACACCTTCAACCCAACCCCTACCCCCAACATCTGCCATCCCAACACCTGACCCACAATCACCTACAATCCCAACACCTCCTTCCCCAACACCTACCACCCAACAACTAATACCAAATACCTACTCCAACATCTACCACCCAAACACCTATCACCCAACACCTACCCCATCTACCATCTTAATACCCGCCCTATAAGACCTACATCCCAACATAACACTGTCCTAGCACCTGCCACTCCAACACCTACAACTACAACATCTGTCTCTCCAAGACTGTCATCCCAACACCTAGCACTCCAATACCTACCACCAATGCCTACAACTCCAACACCTACCACCTTAACACCTTCCACTCCAATACATACCATGTCAACACTCTAGTCCTGAAGAAGCTGTGAGACAAAGTACCTTTGTCTACCCTGCCAGAAGATTTAGTCCAAAAACAGACCCCAGAGGCCAGTACACACTGAGGCAGCAGTGGCCCCCTCCAGAGATTTCACCTGCCTTTTCCTCACTCGTGATGCTTTTGCCTGCCTTCTGTATCACAACGATGCCAACTGTGTATAATTCATTAGCCGGGAAGGTTTCAGCTTCTCTGCGTCTGGTTCAGACGGTAGCATTTCCCAGAGAGCTCAGCTGTTCCGTGGCTTTGCTTGAAGTCGATTGTGATCACTAACTCAATCTCTTTCCTTATTAGTATGTCACCAAGTCTTCCTTGTTCTTTTATCATTTTGGTAGCTTGTATCTTTCTAGGAAATATCTCCTCAAGCCCTCGAATGTGTTGGCTTGCCAGTGTTCCCATTTCTCTTTCGGTGAAAGCAACTGGTGCCATTCATTCCTGATGTGACTCACTGGAATTCTAGCTGTTGCTCACTCAGCTACAGGCTTGCTGATTTTTCATTCAATCAGCTATTTTGTTTCATGGATCGTTTTTGCTGTTTTCTATTCTCTCTTCCTCTAGGTGTTGCTCCATTATGTATTATTGTTTTATTTGTATTTGGTTGGGCTTAATTGCTCTTCTTTTTCTAGTTTCTTCAAGTGCAAGGTTAAGTTCGGGATCTGAATTCTTCTTGGCACGTTCTTGTGATTTTTAACCCATACCTACTGGTACTCGGGGCGACTCTTGACTTGATGCTCAGTGGTCACTCCCAGCAGTGCTCGGAGGACAGCACAGTGCCAGGAATAAGGTCCAGACCTCCTGTACCATAAGCATGTGCTCTAAGTCTTTGCACTGTCTCTGTGGTCTTCAACTCTATTTTTTTGTGCAGCCAATTCTAACTGTAAATTTCCTCTGAGCTCTTTCCCTCTGTCTCACGCACTCTGGCATGTTGTGGTTTGTGTTCATTCATCTCAACATAAATTCTAAGTCCCCTTGTGATTTATTCTTTGGCCTTCTGTTATTTAAGATAGTGTGCTTTTCCGCAGATGTGTACATTTCCCAAAATTTCATGTCATCTATTTCTCATTTTATTCCTTTGTAATCAGAAAACACACTTCATATGATCTCAGTCCTTTTAAGTGTATTGAGGTGCTCAATGGCACAACAGATGACCGCTTCTGGAAAATGTCCCCTGTGAACTCGAGAACCTTCTTTGGTGCACTCTGCTTTGGTGATGGCCATGTTCCATAGATATACGCAGACCTGTCCTGTGGGCCCACATTCCGTAGATTGTACACATCCCTGCCCCCTGAACCTAGGCCTAGACTGTCTGTTTCCAGTCATATAGGCCGTGGCGCTATAGATTGTCCATTTCCTGTTCTTCAGACTCATGTCCTATAGACTGTCCATTTCCTATTCTATAGACCCATGTCCTATAGACTGTCCATTTCCTGTCCTATAGACCCTTGTCCTATAGACTGTCCATTTCCAGTCCTGTAGATCGATATCCTATAGACTGTCCATTTCCTGTCCTATAGACCCATGTCCTATAGACTGTCCATTTCCTGTCCTAGAGACCCATGTGCTATAGACTGTCCATTTCCTGCCCTATAGACCCATGTCCTATTTTTTTTTTGCTTTTTGGGTCACACCCGGCCACGCTCAAGGGTTACTCCTGGCTCTGCACTCAGGAACTAGTCCTGGCGGTGCTCAGGGGACCATATGGGATGCCAGGGATCGAACCCTGGATGGCACAGGCCGGCCGCATGCAAGGCAAACGCCCTACCCGCTGGGCTATCGCTTCGCCCCAGGCCCATGTCCTATAGACTGTCCATTTCCTGCCCTATAGACCCATGTCCTGTAGACTGTCCATTTCCTATCCTATAGACCCATGTCCTATAGACTGTCCATTTTCTGTTCTATAGACCCATGTCCTGTAGACTGTCCATTCCGATCGTAAAGACCCATGTCCTATAGACTGTCCATTTCCTGTCCTATAGACCCATGTCCTGTAGACTGTCCATTTCCTATCCTATAGACCCATGTCCTATAGACTGTACATTTCCTGGTCTATAGAACAGGAAATCCATAGCACATGGATTGTCCATTTCCTGCCCTATAGACAAATATTCTGTAGACTGTCCATTTCCTATCCTATAGACCCATGTCCTGTAGACTGTCCATTTCCTGTCCTATAGACCCATGTCCTATAGATTGTACATTTCCTGGTCTATAGAACAGGAAATCCATAGCACATGGATTGTCCATTTCCTGCCCTATAGACCCATATTCTGTAGACTGTCCATTTCCTATCCTATAGACCCATATCCTGTAGACTGTCCATTTCCTGTCCTGTAGATCCATATCCTATAGACTGTCCATTTCCTGTCCTGTAGATCCATATCCTATAGACTGTCTGTTTCCTGTCCTATAGACCCATGTCCTATAGACTGTCCATTTCCTGTCCTATAGACCCATGTCCTATAGACTGTCCATTTCCTGCCCTATAGACCCATGTCCTATATTTTTTTTTTGCTTTTTGGGTCACACCCGGCCATGCTCAGAGGTTACTCCAGGCTCTGCACTCAGGAACTACTCCTGGCGGTGCTCAGGGGACCATATGGGATTCGGGGATCGAACCCGGGATGGCACTGGCCAGCGCGTGCAAGGCAAACACCCTACCCGCTGGGCTATCGCTCCGGCCCCAGGCCCATGTCCTATAGACTGTCCATTTCCTGCCCTATAGACCCATGTCCTGTAGACTGTCCATTTCCTATCCTATAGACCCATGTCCTATAGACTGTCCATTTCCTGTTCTATAGACCCATGTCCTGTAGACTGTCCATTCCTATCGTAAAGACCCATGTCCTATAGACTGTCCATTTCCTATCCTATAGACCCATGTCCTATAGACTGTCCATTTCCTGTTCTATAGACCCATGTCCTATAGACTGTCCATTTCCTGTCCTATAGACCCATGTCCTGTAGACTGTCCATTTCCTATCCTATAGACCCATATCCTATAGACTGTCCATTTCCTGTCCTATAGACCCATGTCCTATAGACTGTCCATTTCCTGTCTTATAGACCCATGTGTTATGGATTGTCCATTTCCTGCCCTATAGACCTATGTCCTGTAGACTGTCCATTTCCTATCCTATAGACCATGTCCTATAGACTGTCAATTTCCTGTCCTATAGACCCTTGTCCTATAGACTGTCCATTTCCTGTCCTGTAGATCCATATACTATAGACTGTCCATTTCCTGTCCTATAGACCCATGTCCTATAGACTGTCCATTTCCTGCCATATAGACCCATGTCCTATTTTTTTTTTTTTGCTTTTTGGGTCACACCCGGCCACGCTCAGAGGTTACTCCAGGCTCTGCACTCAGGAACTACTCCTGGCGGTGCTCAGGGGACCATATGGGATTCGGGGATCGAACCCGGGATGGCACAGGCCGGCCGCATGCAAGGCAAACGCCCTACCCGCTGGGCTATCGCTCCGGCCCCAGGCCCATGTCCTATAGACTGTCCATTTCCTGCCCTATAGACCCATGTCCTGTAGACTGTCCATTTCCTATCCTATAGACCCATGTCCTATAGACTGTCCATTTCCTGTCCTATAGACTCATGTCCTGTAGACTGTCCATTTCCTATCCTATAGAACCATGTCCTATAGACTGTCCATTTCCTGTCCTATAGACCCATGTCCTGTAGACTGTCCATTTCCTATCCTATAGAACCATGTCCTATAGACTGTCCATTTCCTGTCCTATAGACCCATGTCCTCTAGACTGTCCATTTCCTGTCTTATAGACCCATGTGTTATGGATTGTCCATTTCCTGCCCTATAGTCCCATGTCCTGTAGACTGTCCATTTCCTATCCTATAGACCCATCTCCTATAGACTGTCAATTTCCTGTCCTATAGACCCTTGTCCTATAGACTGTCCATTTCCTGTCCTATAGACCCATGTCCTATAGACTGTCCATTTCCTGTCCTATAGACCCATGTCCTATAGACTGTCCATTTCCTGCCCTATAGACCCATGTCTATTTTTTTTTTGCTTTTGGGTCACACCCGGCCATGCTCAGAGGTTACTCCAGGCTCTTCACTCAGGAACTACTCCTGGCGGTGCTCAGGGGACCATATGGGATTCCGGGATCGAACCCGGGATGGCACAGGCCAGCCGCATGCAAGGCAAACGCCCTACCCGCTGGGCTATCGCTCCGGCCCCAGGCCCATGTCCTATAGACTGTCCATTTCCTGCCCTATAGACCCATGTCCTGTAGACTGTCCATTTCCTATCCTATAGACCCATGTCCTATAGACTGTCCATTTCCTGTTCTATAGACCCATGTCCTATAGACTGTCCATTTCCTGTCCTATAGACCCATGTCCTGTAGACTGTCCATTTCCTATCCTATAGAACCATGTCCTATAGACTGTCCATTTCCTGTCCTATAGACCCATGTCCTGCAGACTGTCCATTTCCTATCCTATAGACCCATGTCCTATAGACTGTACATTTCCTGTTCTATAGACCCATGTGCTATGGATTGTCCATTTCCTGCCCTATAGACCCATATTCTGTAGACTGTCCATTTCCTGTCCTATAGACCCATGCCCTGTAGACTGTCAATTTCCTATCCTATAGACCCATGTCCTATAGACTGTACATTTCCTGTCCTATAGACCCATGTGCTATGGATTGTCCATTTCCTGCCCTATAGACCCATATTCTGTAGACTGTCCATTTCCTATCCTATAGACCCATGTCCTGTAGACTGTCCATTTCCTGTCCTATAGACCCATGTGCTATGGATTGTCCATTTCCTGCCCTATAGACCCATGTCCTGTAGACTGTCCATTTCCTATCCTATAGACCCATGTCCTATAGACTGTCCATTTCCTGTCCTATAGACCCTTGTCCTATAGACTGTCCATTTCCTGTCCTATAGACCCATGTCCTGTAGACTGTCCATTTTCTATCCTATAGACCCATGTCCTATAGACTGTCCATTTCCTGTCTATAGACCCATGTCCTATAGACTGTCCATTTCCTGCCCTATAACACTGGCGCTGGCGCGAGCTCTGTCAGGAAATGTAGTTCTGAAGCCTCTGTGAGCTGGGCTATCCCCTCCAAACGGAACTACAAAGCCCACAATGCTCCGCGAGTGGACGCATCCGTTGCTTGCAACAGCTTCTGCGTCTGGGGCTGTTTGGTCCGTGACTTTCTCCAGCGGTGCTCCAGGGACCACTCCTAGCAACATGGTCTGACCTTTCAGGTTTCAGTAGTGCTGGGAGCCACCAAGGCTATACTGCGAGATACACCTGGCAGAGCAGAAACCAACTTTCCCCGTTGAACCACCTGCATTCCATGGACCACGAGAGCAACTTCTGACCTGAGTCCACCATCCTGATGGAGCCTCGGAAGAGCCCAGAGAAACCCTCACACCTTGCTGGCAGCGATCTTCACCATCCAGACTCCGCAGCTCCTAAGATCTCCACCCAGCAGATTAATCAAGTCTCCAGCCCGGCTTTTCAGAAACCCAGCCTACAAGGACCCACCCTGCAGAGACCTGCCCTTCAAAGGAGAGTATTTCAAGCCCAGGAATGCTTGAGCCTAAGACACAGATATACCCGGCAGAGCAAAAACCAGCTTTTCCCATTGCGCGCCACTGCACAGCAGCCGAGCAATTTACCTCCAAATTACTGTAAATATTCTACCCACCCCTCTGAGAGAGCCCCGCAAAGTAATGAGAATATAGCGCCCGCATGGCAGAGCCTGGCAAGCTGTCCGATGTGTGTTCGATATGCCAAATCCAGTAAAAGAAATGTTTATTTTCCTGACCCCAAAAGAGCCCTTAATACGGCACCAGTAAGAAAGGCGAACAAGCAGTGCTTGATAAAATTTCACGGCCATCCTAGGCTGCCAAAACGAAGAAGGACTAAAATGACTGTCTGTACTTTCAATGCACGTACACTGGCATCGGAAGCATATATTGAGGATTTGATGGTGCAAGCACAAAAGATCAAGTACAACATCATTGGTCTGACTGAGATGAGGAGGCGTCAGTTGCATCATGCTGTATTTGATACCGGAGAAGAATTGTTCCTTGGAACATGCGAAAAAAGAGGCGTCAGTGGCGTTGGTGTCCTTGTCAACACGAACATGGCCATCAACATTGATTCATTTGAATGCCTAACAAACCGAATAGGATGATTACACTTGAAGAGATTTGGCCCACTGCCAGCAATTTCTATCTTCATTGTCTATGCACCAACATTCACATACAAAGAAGATGAAAAGGAGAAATTCTACATGAAATTGGAGGAGTTCTATAAAAAAGATCACACCTTCTACAAGATCATAGTCGGTGATTTTAATGCCAAGATAGGACCAAGAAGATCGGCTGAAGAACTCCACATCGGGACCCATGGCCTAGAATGGAACGAACAGGGTGAGAGACTATCTGAGTTCATCATGTCCACCAAGACCATTCATGGGAACTCACAGTTCCAGAAGGCTGAAGCGAAACGTTGGACATGGGAATCTCCTGGCAGACAGTTCCACAATGAAATTGACCACATCATCTTCAATTGAAGGTTTTGTCTGACCGATGTAGCTTTCGTCCCCCAAATTCCAAACAGGATCGGACCACTGTCTCCTTCGTGCAAAATTCTACTTCCCGCAATGGGGAGAAAAGGCTACAAAGTTTAAGAAGAGAGTTCCCAGAACAACCACCAACTGGGAACTCTTTGACACCATTGCAGCAACATGGGAAGATACCATCATTGACGACATCGATGAAGAATACAAACAACTGGTTCAGCACTTCCATGATTGTGCGAAGAATGCCAAGAGAGAGACAGACACAAAAGGATGCCTGTCTTCAGAAACTCTCGAGCTCATTCGCCAACGTGGCAAGGCGCGAGCCTCAGGAGACCAAATGCTAACGTCCAAGCTTGCTAAACGGTGCAGACAAGCGATAAAAGAAGCCCTCAAAGACAGAAGAGCAGAACTACTGGAAGATGAAGCAGAAGCCGGGAAAAACATTCGCACCGCCTGCCTGTCCTTCGCCAACTATAAGACCAAGATGACTGCCCTCCGACGCCTGATGGATCTATCACATCTTCCAGAAAGGCAATGGAGAAGATTATCCAGGACTTTTACTCAAATCTCTTTGATAGCCACATCCACCTGCCCGCATACCAAATTCCGCAGGATGGATATGTCATTCCCAACGTTCTCCCTTCTGAAATCTGTCATGCCATCTCGTCGGTAAAGAAGGGAACAGCACCAGGCCCAAACAAAGTCAGACCCGAACACCTGAAGAATCTGCCATTGGTACTCATCAATACACTAGCTCGGCTCTTCACACACTACCTGTCCGAATGCAAGGTGCCCTCCAAATGGAAAACCAGCAGGACAGTTCTACTGTTCAAGAAGGGAGACAGTCACGACATCGGCACCTATTGCCCCATCTGCCTGTTGTCCGTCATCTGTCCGTCAGCTGTTTACACGAGTCATCCTGAACAGGATTAGCAGAACACTAGATGAAGGATAACCATGAGAGCAAGCAGGCTTCAGGAAAGGATTCGGCACAATCGACCATATCCACACAGTAACCAAGCTCATTGAGGTTTGTAGGGAGTACAAGATGCCATTCTGTCTCACGTTCATTGATTTACAGAAAGCCTTTGATTCTGTGGAGACTGAAGCAGTCATCGAAGCCCTAGCCAAACAGGGTGTTCAAACCCAATACATCAAGATCCTTTCTGAGCTGTATTACTGATTCACCACCAGGATCTCACCATTCTACAAAGAAGTGATCATTGATGTCAAAAGAGGGGTTCGACAGGATGATACCATTTCACCAAAACTCTTCAGTGCCACCCTCGAGAACATCATGCAACAATTAGAATGGGAAGGAATGGGAGTGAAGGTAGATGGTAGGCAACTACACCACCTCCGCTTTGCTGATGACATTGTTCTAATAACACCAAACATTAGCTAAGCGGCACAAATGCTGGCTGACTTCAACCGAGAATGTGGAAAGATAGGTCTACAGCTGAATCTAAAGAAAACCATGTTTATGAAAACTGAACTTGTTCCAGAGGCCCCATTCACTCTCAATGGCACAAACATCTCTGAATGCAGCAGTTATGTGTACCTAGGTCGAGAAATCAACATGATGAACGACCTAAAACCTGAGCTGTGCAGGAGGAAGAGAGCGGCATGGAATGCCTTCAAAGGCATCGAAGAAATAGCTAAAAGGACAAAGAACCTCCGGCTCCGGGCACATCTCTTTGACTCCACCGTTCTCCCTGCATTAACATACTCCTCAGAGACCTGGGCCCTACAAAAGCAGGATGAGAATGCTATTTGGGTCTCCCCAGAGAGGAATCGAAAGAGCTATGCTTGGAATATCACGCCTCACTCAAGTGAGAGAAGGAATCCGGAGTTCTGACCTCCGTCGCTATTCTAGAATCAGGGATGCTGTCTCGTTTGCCAAGGCATCGAAAATCAGATGGGCTGGACATGTAATGCAATTTGGAGACAACCACTGGGCTAGAGCCATTACCGACTGGATCCCACGGGATGTCAAAAGATCACGTGGCCGCCCACCTACAAGATGGTTAGACTTCCTTGTCAAGACCCTGAAGGAACGGTTTGAGGCTCTTCATATTCCTGAATCAACCAGATGCCATTGGGCTACATTGGCACGTGATAGGGTCCAATGGAAATGTTATTGGCGCCTGCTCGGGCAAATCGATGAATAACGGGATTCAAGTGATCAAGTGAAGTGATCAAGTGATAGACCCCTGTCCTGTAGACTGTCCATTTCCTATCCTATAGACCCATGTCCTATAGACTGGCCATTTCCTATCCTATAGACCCTTGTTCTATAGACTGTCCATTTCCTGTCCTGTAGATCCATATCCTATAGACTGTCCATTTCCTGTCCTATAGACCCATGTCCTATAGACTGTCTAGTTCCTGTCCTATAGACTGTCCATTTCCTGTCCTATAGACCCATTTCCTATAGACTGTCCATTTCCTGTCCTATAGACCCATGTGCTATGGATTGTCCATTTCCTGCCCTATAGACTTCTGTCCTGTAGTTTTTTCTGTCTCATTGGCCCATGATACCGTTCAAATCCTTCTTTCTTTTCCCAGTTATTCTTTAGCAGTCATCTCCAACTGCTCTTCTAAGTTATGTATTTATAGTTTCCTGCTCTTTTTCTCCATGATTTTGGGAATATGTAATTGTTTTATCATCTTGATGGATTTATTTCTCTCTCTCTCTGAAGTGCTCACAACAGTTGCATCCAGTACCGATAGCCCACTCCTAGCCTCTCACTGGCAGGAATATCATTTTCTGATCTGTTTACTTTTGATGCTGCTCCTCACATGTCATGTGTCAGTAGCTCATGCTTGACTCTCTCCTGCAAGTACTGCTCGCGAGGCTTTTCAATCGGTTGGTATTTAATGCAAACCAGCAGGGCCTGTGTATGTAGTTCTGCTATTTCTTTTGTTTGTTCCGTTACGACATGTTTGTTCCAGTCCACTCTAGTCTCGTTGAAGCGTTTTCTAGTGCACTGCTTAAAGTCCCACTGTTGTTACTGTCCGTCGTCTTAGTTATATTCTTAGCGGCTTCTTGAGAGCAAGACAATCATCTCATAACCATATGGCTCATGTCAGAGCACACTTAATTTCAATGTCACTTGTCACTTGTCTTCCCGTTGTTCATTGATTTGCTCGAGCGGGCTCCAGTAACGTCTCCATTCATTGGGAATGAGGTCCATTATTACTACTGATTTTGGCATAGTGAATACACCACGGGGAGCTTGTCACACCCCTGGCCCTTATCGAATGTTTCTTAAATTTCAATATAATACAAATTAATTTCAATTTCAATATAATACAAATTGTACTAATTTCAATATAATACAAATTGTCTACTCCTCAGGGCCAGGGGGATAGCTGAAAGGGGGAGTGCTTTGCTGGAGGAAGGCCTAGGTTTGATCCCCCAAACCTCAACCAAGAGCATCGCTTTTTTTTCTTTATTTAACACTGTGAGTTACAAATTGTTTACCATGCAGTTGATTCAGATATTCAGTACTTCAACACTGCCACCCCCAATGCACCCTTACACGGTCCCCAGTTTCCCTCAAGCCCCAAGCCTGCTTCCTTAGCAGGCACTAATGACTTACTTTATATTGCTTATTATAACATATATCTCGTAATGATGGTGTATCAGCACTGTAACTGATACACCATCCTGTGCTCCAGGAACTCCAAAATCTTTAACGGGACATAAAAGATGGAGTTAAATTCTTAACTGTGTGTTGCTTTGGGAGATTTGCCCCCGCCCTTTCCTCCACCTCCATGCCAGCTTCCCGGATGAGAGACACATCCACGCCAGACCCACAGTTCCTCTGCAACCCTGGAAGAGATCCAGACCCATCCACTCCAGACCCATAGCTGTGCTGCTCGGCTGGCCCCACGTGGAAGCAATTCATGGAGCTGACTTCCCAGTAAGGGGCTCAGCCAGCCCCTGGCCGAGTCCAACATTGCTCCAAGGGTTTGCTCACACATGCGAGGTTGGCACCACACTGGCCGAACTTGGAGCAGAGATTTGGGCCCCGCCCTTTCCTCCACCTCCATGCCAGCTTCCCGGATGAGAGACACACCCACGTCAGACCCACAGCTCCCTTGGCGTGCAGCTGCTCTGTGGCCGCATGATATTCTTAGATAATACTGATTTTAGCATAAGGTCCTTTCCAGATTCTTTCACATTTATACACTGTATATAGCTCTAGACAGGTTATAACTGATACCATCATCCCAGTAAGCCTAACAAGAAACCAGAGCAACCCACACATCATGTGGTCAGTCATTCTCAACATCCAGACTCCATAGTTCCTCAGAGCTCCATCCAAGAGAAAACCTGATCTTTCCCCTTTAAGTTTCATCAGTAAATGCTTGAGATGAGACCCTTCTACTGAGAGCATACCACCTACACGGCAGAGCCTGGCAAGCTACCCGTGTTTTATTTGTTATGCCAAAAACTAGTAACAATTATGGACCTCAATTCCATGACCTGAAGAATGGTTTGAGGCTCTTCCTGTCCCTGGAGCAAGCAGATGCCCTTGGGCTGCACTTGGCTTGTGACAGGACGTATGGAGATGTTACTGGTGCCCACTGGAGCAAATCGATGAATAAAGGGAAGACAGTGATACAGTGTTGTTTTGGGGCATGGGGGTGACTGCCGCCTTCAGGGAAGTACTAGCTGTGGGGAGGAGCCTAATCCCGACTCCGAGAAAGCAGCTTCATTTTTGGGTGGGGCTCATTGGAGCAGTGGATCCGGCCTTGAACGTGGTGGTGACAGTAGAGTGTGGAGGTTTTCGGCTGCTGGGGCTCTTCTGGGGTGGGCCAGACCCAAACCTGTTCCCCTCCAATTTGCCCCAGGGGACTCAGCCTCTCAGGACTCAGGACTTATCTCTGAGCAATAAGGGGCAGACTCAGCTCTGCCCCTTATTGCTGTCTTTTGAGATTATATGAGTCTGGATCATGGCCGATGGGTGAGATTACCTGGACCTGAGAGGTTCATGGGTGTGTCTGCCAGCTCTCAGGAGGAATGGGGCTTGGGGGCGAGCCCAATCCCAGCTCCTTGAACACCTGGAGAGCTGACCTTGGAGAGCCTGGAGACCAGTGGTTGTGTCCCCACAAACTTAAAAAAACTCCTTTTTCCTCTTCTACAGCTCATTTTCTTTCACCGTATTTGTTGTGATTTGTTACACAAATGGTAATTATAATTGTTGTTTCCCCATCAACATCCATTGGCAATTATTTTGAACTGAGTGTTTTTAATTAGGCAGGAAAAAAATCACTTGCAAAAAAGTACATCTGTGCTGTCTTTGTTATTTCCCTGCCGTTGGCTCCCCTCACTACTGTGTGGAGGTGAGGAGCAGTGGAGGTGAGGAGCAGTGGAGGTGAGGAGCGGGGCTTTCTCCCTTCCCGCCTGAGGCGCTCTCTTTGGTATTCCATGTGTGCCCAGAGCGAGGGTCATGAATCCCGCTCTCTGGTCATCTGAGATAGCCTTTGTTTTCACTTCATTCGAGCCATTACCTTCTGGTAGCTTTGCTGAATCTCAATTACAGACACCAAACATGCCGCGTGGCCCTTCCTGACCGCGTCCTCTCACCGAGCGCCATCAGGGCTGATCTCTGGCCCCAGACTGCGTCAAACCTGTTTCTTTCTGTGGCTAAACAACATTTCATCATGTATTTATTCATCATTCAATGGACATTCAGATCATTTCCACTTTTTGGCCATTACTAAGCCTGATCAGGGATGTGATTTGAAAATATTTTCTCATATTATGTGGTTTCTGAAGCAAATGATTTTAATTTTGATGAAATTTCATGTTTATTTTTTCCTTCATTTCTTTAGATTTTGCCATTATAGATTAAATTCTGTTATCAAATGGAAGAGCAGGAAGATTTTAACCTAATCTTTCTTCTAGATGTTTGTAAATTTCTTTGGGGGCTGGTGGTTGGGAGGGGTTTAGCAGTGCCCAGGGCTTACTCCTGGCTCTGCATTCAGGGATCAATATGGGGTGGAGGGTAGAACCTGGCTGGGCCACATGTGAAGCAAGTGTTTCACGTGCTGAACTGTCTCCAGCCCTAGAAATCTGTGGCCTTATCTCTTTCAATTTAACATGGATGGTGCAAAAGTCCACCTTGATTCTTTTCTATATAGGTCATCTGCTCTCTCTCCCACTTGTTGAAAGACGATTGTTTCCTTCCTATGTGCTCTGGGTACTCTTGTCAAAAATGAGTTTAGCTATGGTAAATAACTTCTGGGCCCTGGCCTCTCTCTCATTGGTGTGTGCCCCCCCCCCCTATGCTGAGCCGTATTTTAGCGACAACGCTGTGGCTGCTTGAAAGTCCCACAAAAAGGAAGGGTGAGTCTTCCTACTTTGTTCTTTCAGAGGTTCTCGATTATTTCTGAATTCCTCAAGCTGCAGGGGAATTTTAGATACATCTTGCCAATTTCTACAAAGAAGTGAGTTGGGCTTTGCATGCAGAGCTCCTCAAACCCCTAGATCAATTTTGGAGATGCAGCCGTCCAGTCCATGTTGAGTCTTCCGTGTAGTCCGTGTTGAGTCCCCCGTCCAGTCTGTGTTGAGTCTCCTGTCCAGTCTGTGTTGAGTCTCCTGTCCAGTCCGTGTTGAGTCTCCTGTCCAGTCTGTGTTGAGTCTCCTGTCCAGTCTGTATTGAGTCTTCCTTCCAGTCCATGTTGAGTCTTCCATTCAGTCCATGTTGAGTCTTCTGTCCAGTCCATGTTGAGTCTTCTGTCCAGTCCATGTTGAGTCTCCTGTCCAGTCTGTGTTGAGTCTCCTGTTCAGTCCATGTTGAGTCTCCCGTCCCAGTCCGTGTCGAGTCTTCCGTCCAGTCCGTGTTGAGTCTTCTGTCCAGTCCGTGTTGAGTCTTTTGTCCAGTCCGTGTTGAGTCTTCTGTCCAGTCCATGTTGAGTCTCCTGTCCAGTCTGTGTTGAGTCTTCCTTCCAGTCTGTGTTGAGTCTTCCATGCAGTCCATGTTGAGTCTCCTGTCCAGTTTGTGTTGAGTCTCCCGTCCAGTCCGTGTTGAGTCTCCTGTCCAGTCTGTGTTTAGTCTTCCATGCAGTCCGTGTTGAGTCTCCCTTCCAGTCCGTGTTGAGTCTCCTATCCAGTCTGTGTTGAGTCTTCCATCCAGTCCGTGTTGAGTCTTCCATCCAGTCCATGTTGAGTCTTCTGTCCAGTCCATGTTGAGTCTCCTGTCCAGTCTGTGCTGAGTCTTCCATCCAGTCCGTGTTGAGTCTTCCATGCAGTCCATGTTGAGTCTCCTGTCCAGTCCGTGTTGAGTCTCTTGTCCAGTCCGTGTTGAGTCTTCCAACCCATGAACAGGATGTGTTTGTTTACCTTATTTCAAGTTTATTTAACTTCTTTTGGCAATATTTTGCCCAAAGTGAAAGTTTGGCATGTCTCTTGGTCAATTTCTTCCCTAATATATTCTTTTTTTTGTGAGATCAATGGAGAGTTGTTTTCTTCAGGAACACCCTGTCCCCTCGATCCACCAATATGGGCCCAAGGGTTTGGTGCTTGAATCTGGCTCTGAAGTCAGCAACATGGGGACCAGCAGGGCTACCAATGTCAGTGCGTGAGGTGGGACGCATCCGGTCATTGGTCAGAGTCAGGGCCTGTCACATGCTTGGCCTCAGCCAAGTCCCAAATGCTCCCTCCAGGACCCTGGATTTGTTTTCTCAATTTCAAATTTGGATTGTTCCTTGCCAGTATCCAAATAGGCAACAGACTGGAAACACACGTGCTCTTCCAGTCAGCGTCCATGAGCCTGTGTCCTTGCTGCCTTGCTGGACTTGCCTCAGGAATGGGGTCTGAGTTCACCAGGTGCTTTATGCATCCGCTGAGGGTATCTTGCCATTTTTAAGTATTCTTTTTGATGTATATGATAGTCATCAACTTTTCAAGGTCAGATCAACTTGGCCTTTGTGGGCACACCATACTTGTTTATAACTGATGTAAAAAACTTTGCATGTTGGTGGATTTGGTTTGCATTGGGGTGTCTTTGCCTGTATGTTTGTCGAGACAGTGATTTGTAATTTTCCTTTCTTGTGATGTTCTGGGTTTGGCTGCAGGGTAAAGCTGGTCTCATGGAAGCAGCCGGGAAGGCCCTTCTCTCCTCGGCTTGTTTGGGAAGTGTGGCTATTAATTCTTTTTTAAATCTTTGATCACTGCATCTTTCTTATATGAGTTCAAAATTGCTGTGGCTTTGCTAGTGGATTTTCCATGCCACGCCCCATGCTTCCAAGCTCCGATTTTCCTCCTAGCTTTTTCTTTCCCCTCCCATGTGGTTCGGCTCCTTATGTCTCTTGTGAGTGAGACATATTTGTCATATTTGTCATTTCATTCTTTAAACAGACTCGTCAAGTTCTTTGAACATATTTACATGAACTGATTCAAAGTCTCTGCCTCTAAACCAGCGTCTGGGGCATTGGGGGCATTCCGCCGGGCCTTGCTCCTGTATATGAATTACACTTTGCTCCGTGGCACGCGTCACCACGTTTTGTTGTTGGAGATGGGACATTCTTGGTGGCTGATCAAAGCAATTCTGTCACTGGCTTCCCCTCACTACCACCCCCACCCCCAGGTCTCTGTGGCAGCTTCGCCTTTAGGTCTGTCTGGGCCACATTGGGACTCGTGGCTCCCTGGCCCGGGCCTGCATTCAGCCCGTGTCCAGCCACTGTGAGTCTGGTCTGTGTCGTGAGCCAGGCTCCCGCGCATGCAAAGAACCAGCCTGGTCTCCTCAGATGCCTCCAGCGTCCCATTCCAGGGTGCAGGAAGGCGCAGATCAAGCTCCCGGTTCTCTTCCTCCTGGCTCAGTTGGAGGTGAACCCTTTTGACTCTTCTAAGTGCAGGGAGCCCCATTTCTGCCCCAGCCACATAGTACTTCCAATATATGTTGAAGCAAATGCAATTTCCTCCGATCTTCTAGTTCACCTTCCTCTTGCCAAACTCTTGTCTGCCTTCAGAGAAAGCAGCGCGGTAGGCCAGCAGGATGCTCCCGAATGCTTTTGGGTTCAGCCATGTCCTGGGCCTCCGTGGGCTTCATTCCCTGAGCTGAGCTCCCAGCCCTGTCAAAGAGCCTGCACACCCAGGAATGGAGATTTTTCTAGAAGATTTTGCTTCTAAGTCCCACTGTGGTCCAAGCCTCAGGATGGTCATTGAAAAGGACTTGGGGTCAGGCGGGAACGGCAGGGCCTTTGGCCACAGTCACTGAGCTGGGCCGGAGGCCAGCTCGGGTGTCAGACACCCTGACCCACTGCTACCTTGCCATCATGGGGTCTCTGTGCCCCCTAAGGCCCATGTGGGCAACGCATACATAGCTGCTACTTGTGCCCTCACCACTGGGCCCTCCTTCCTGTCCCTGTGGGCTCAGTGACCCAGCTGGCACAGGCCTGGTTGAGCCACATACCAGTTGTGGTTCCGGGAATGCCAGCAGCTGTGCAGGGAGTACGGCCAGCCTGGTTGGGCCAGTGTTGGGGGGTAGGGCTCGCGTGGTCAGTAGGGAAGACAGCAGCTCCAGCTGCTCTGTGGGGTGATGGTGGTAAGGTCCCCGCCCCCAGGCAGCCAGAGACAGAGTTCGGCGTGACCCTACACTTCAGTTCCCCAGACGAATTGCCGCACTGTGGCAAGATGACGAGAGGGGAGTGCGGAATGCAAAATGTTATAACCACATTTGCTAACAGAGTTCAGGGGCCTCTGAAGAGGAGAAATGGGCTGCGAGACTGGCTGGGCTTGCTGCTGCGGGATAAAACTGGACCTGGAGGAGGGACAGCAGCAAAAGTGTCCGAGTCCCTCCCCTTAGGGTAGTGCAAATGCCCAAATCCCGGCCTTCTTCCCTGCAGGAAGAGAGGAAGGTGGGCACAGGAGCGGGACCCCCTGGGCCAGTTCCCTAGGCCAGTTCCTGCTGGTCTTGGACTGAATCTGCAGCCCTGCCCCAGAAAGCTGCAGACGGTCGGGTTGAGCCCCTCGAGCACTGGACGTGCTGCCGGGTCCGTGCACAGGCTGTGCAGGGGTGCCCGGGCTCCGCCCTCCTGTGCCACAGGGTCCCTCAGCACTGCCAGGACCAACCTCTCAGCACTGTCCAGGGTGACCCAAAAATATAAATTTTAAAAAGTGCCTTTTCTTGTTCCCTCTGGGTATCTGAACTGAGGAATCGTCATCAGATGTTTCCTCGGGCACAGCCTCACCCAATCCAGCCACGCCAGGCTCGATTCTTTTTTTTTTTTAATTTTTATTATCTATCTATCTATCTATCTATCTATCTATCTATCTATCTATCTATCTATCTATCTATCTATCTATCTATCTATCTATCTATCTATCTATCTATCTATCTATCTATCTATCTATCTATCTATCTATCTATCTATCTATCTATCTATCTATCTATCTATCTATCTATCTATCATCTATCTATCTATCTATCTATCAATCTATCTATCATCTCTCTGCCTGTCTGTCTGTCTGTCTATCTATCTATTTGCTTTTTGGGTCACACCCGGCAATGCTCAGGGATTATTCCTGGATCTGCACTAGAGATTACTCCTGGCGGTGCTCAGGGGGACCATATGGGATGCCGGAGATCGAACCCGGGTCGACCGCGTGCAAGGCAAATGCCTTACCCGCTGTGCTATCGCTCCAGCCCCAGCCAGGTCAAGATTCTTGCAGGGGGAGCAAATAAATGGGCCCAACTGTCCATGCTGGCGCCGCCACCAGGCAGCCCCTCGGCTTCAGCTCTAAGAGAATTTCTTCCTTTCTTTCCATGCAGTTCCATTTCAGTTAGCAAATGTGGTTATAACAATTTGCATTCCGCACCCCTCTCGTCAGCTTGGATTGTGGCTCACTAGGAGTTAAATTTTGTATCCAGTTCGAGGCCTAGGTGGGGCTTTGTTTGTCCAGGAATCTCTGCCTCTTGGCAAGACAGTGCTGGCACCCTAGACACCTCCCCTTGCAATCGGCCATGTATTGGGATTTCTTCTGGAACGATCTTCTCGTGTACAGACTAGAGCTATTTCCTTTCCCTCCTACTGACTCGGCAGGCAGATGGACAGGGAAGGGCCCCCTTCCCCTCTAGTTCCAGGGCAGCAGAGGCAGATCTGGAGAAAGTGACCATCTCTCCTCCTGCCTCTTATAAGCCACCATGATCCCCACAAACCCCACAGCTGAGAACAGTCCGGAGGTCTTGGACTCCCTGCCTGAGCAGGACAGCGGTCTCTGTCTGTCCTCAATATAGCCAAGAATGAAAACATCGAGAAATTAAGAGGCTCACTGAGACTTGGAAAGTTGAACATTTTACTGGAAAGTAGAAGAGAAAGGGGGAGGGGAGGAACTTAGCATAGGGCTGACTAGGCTAACCAGGGCTTGTTTTGTGGGGTGTTCTAGGAAAACTGGATCTTTGTGTTCAGAGAATGCAGGAAAGTGATAGGGTTTCCTGTGGCCTTTCTAAATGAAAACTGGGCTCTACGCATTTCTTATCAATTGACTAAGACGTTCCTGAGGATGCAAGGATCAGCAGGTGGCCTGGCTGTCTGCCTTAGGTATTTCACATTCTCTTGTTTCCAGGTGAGCCTAAACACTGGGCCAGAATTTTATGTTGGAAAATTGTTCATTCCTGTTTATCAGAAAGAGGCCAGGAATTTTCAGGAAGTCACCAGTGCAGGATAGAGGCAGTGAAAAACGGGACTGCTCTGGGCAGCTGGCTGGGAGCTGAGGCTCCCCTCAGTCTCTTCCAAAATATCTGTTCTTCCCAGTATCTTTGTTTATGTACGTTTGAAAAACTTGACTCAGGGGCGGAGGCGATAGCCCAGAGGGCAGGGTGTTTGCCTTGCACGCAGCCGGCCTGTGCCGGCCTGGGTTCGATCCCCAGCATCCCATATGGTCCCCGAGCACTGCCAGGAGTGATTCCTGAGTGCAGAGCCAGGGAGAAACCCCTGAGCATTGCCGGGTATGACCCAAAAAACAAAACAAACAAAATATCTGGTCTTCCCAGTATCTTTGTTTATGTACGTTTGAAAAACTTGACTCAGGGCCAGAGCCATAGCCCAGCGGGTAGGGCGTTTGCCTTGCAGCGGCCAGCGCCAGGGTTCAATCCCGGCATCCCATATGGTCCCCAGAGCACCGCCAGGAGTAATTCCTGAGTGCAGAGCCAGGAGAAACCCCTGAGCATCACTGGGTGTGACCCAAAAGAGCAAAAAAGAAAAAAAAAAAAAGAAAAACTTGACTCTTATATGATAGCTGGGTTTAAGAAGTACTGTATTCAAACAAAAGTCATGAGTCTTCTAAGTCACTATCACTATCCTCCTGTTGATCATCTATTTGCTCGGCGGGCCCCAGCAACATATCCATATGTCCTGTCTCATGCTAGTAGAGCCCAAGGGCATCTGCTCGCTCCAGGAACATAAAGAGCCTCAAACCATTATATTAGGTCATGGGAATGACCTAATATAATTTTACTGGTATTTGGCATATCAAATAAAACAGGGCAGCTTGCCAGGCTTGCCATGCAGGTGGCATAACCTTGTAGTCACCTCTAAATATAGCATTTATAGATGAACCAAGCAGCCGCAAGCAGCCGCATGAGACGGGCTGTGATAGGCTGTCGCTGGGTGGAGTTCTGACTAGAGGGAAGTCTGGATGTGGAAGATGGCGGCCCAATGGAGTGGGGGGGGTCATCTGGCTTGTTGTGCGGCTCTGCTGGGGTGGAGGGCTAGGGCTAGAACCAGCCATCGCTCCCGGAGGCGCCTCGTGAGCGGCTGGGCACAGGGAGAGCAAGTAGCAGCTCTGCCCCATGTCTGTAAGTCTCTGGTTCAGCATACCTGGGCCGGATTGAAAAAAAAAAAAACTGCTGCAGGGTGCAACTCGATGAGATGGGCTGTGATAGGCTGTTGCTGGGTGGAGTTCTGACTAGAGGGAAGTACAGATGTAGAAAATGGATGTAAGCATTGGTGGTTCAGTGGTAGAATTCTTGCCTGCCATGCGGGAGGCCCGGGTTCGATTCCCGGCCAATGCAGCTGAGTCTTCTAAGTACAGGCTATAAAGACATACTCTGAGTTATAACTCATAGTCACAACTGGAAAAAAAGAAAAAGGAAAACATGAATCTTTATTTAAAAAAAGATACTTTGGGGATCTATTCACCTCTTTAGGGAGATTTAAAGTTTTTCAGCATTTTCCCTTCAATGTCTTGAAGTTCGTGTACTCTGTTTAGCCACATATTTGTTAATCAACAGATAATAAAAAGTTGGTGATTCTGGCCAGAGTGATAGTACAGCAGGTAGGACATTTGCCTTGCACGTGGCTGACTTGGTTCAACCTGGTGCCCTGAGCACCGCCAGGAGCAATTCCTGAGCACAGAGCCAGGAGTAAGCCCTGAGCATTGCCGAGTGTGACTGATACCCTTCCACCAAGTCAGTTGTTTTGTTTTAAAATTCCTCCCCCCCAGAGGTCAGATATACACAAGCAAGTCACTTGTCTTGTCCTACCAAAGGCAAATTCCAGCCCCAGAACCACACGGTCCTGTGAGCCCCACCAGGAGTGGACCCCGCACAGAGAGCCAGGAGTAAGCTCTGCCACCAGGTGTGACTCCAAACCAAACAAAAAATTAAAAATTAAAATCTCTTAATATCTAAGCTTAATATCTAAGCTCTAGTAACTGGCACTTAGAGGTGCAGATAGACAGAGATAGATGCTAGGTAAATAGATAAGATATCTATCACAGGAGCCGGCGGCTGTGGTGCCAGGGCAGGTCTCTGGGACTTTGGTATTTTTTCCAGAAACCAATGTGTTATTTATTAATGCATGCTGTTATGTTTCCACTCTGTCTCTATAGCTTCTAAACCCTCGGACCTTCAGCCCTGCTGAATAGCGACGAGGCGGCATCTGTGCTAGTTTGCTCCTGTCCTGGAGGGCAAACAGCCCCTGTTTTCACGGTGGTGCGTTATGTTTGCTGTGGGCAGCTAATCTGCTGCTGTGCCCTTGAGCTCAGGTTGCAGGTTACAGACGTATATTTTCCAGTCCCCGGAGGTCTGGTTAATTCATCTTCCAGTCATTTTCCGTTGCCTATTGAGATTTTGTACCTATTTCCTCGGAAGGGATCTGTTTTTCTCTGAATTCTGAACCAAGGTTCTAATCCCTGCTCAGAGCTGTTGACGCCGCCACCCTTCTGCTCCAGCGGAGTCTGGTTGCTGGGGTTTGGCCGCCTTCTGTGGGTGTCCCCTTGGTTTCCCCTCTTGCCCCCAGGAGACTTTTGCTCTCTGCGCCCCTGCACGCCACAGGGTGGGCTGCAGGTCTGAGTCCAGGCAGTCTTTCTGGGGCTGCCGGCTGCCCCCCGGACCTCACACGGCTCCAGGTTCTGGGTGACCTCGGCACCAGGCTGGTCCCAGCGCTCAGCTTGCTCCGGACCCTCCTGCCAGGTATCCAGCACACTCCCAGCTGGGCCCCACAGGGCTTTTGCACTCACGACCAGGGTCCATCCCTGACTTCACAGTCAAGCAAGAAACCCCACAAATGTCCATGCGGGACAACTGTTGTTGCAACTTCCACTATGCGCAGAGCAAGTCTCCAGGTCCGATCACAGGATTCAAACTGAATCCCTTTGGCACTACAAGCTCACCTCCATGAGCTCACCTCCACGAGCTCACCTCCACGAGCTCACCTCCACAAGCTCACCTCCACGAGCTCACCTCCACAAACTCACCTCCACGAGCTCACCTCCACGAGCTCCACCTCACCACGAGCTCACCTCCACGGAACTCACCTCCACGAGCTCACCTCCACGAGCCTCACCTCCACGAGCTCACCTCCACAAACTCACCTTCACGAGCTCACCTCCACAAACTCACCTCCACGAGCTCACCTCCACGAGCTCACCTCCACGAGCTCACCTCACCACGAGCTCACCTCCATGAACTCACCTCCACGAACTCACCTCCACTACCTCACCTCCATGAGCTACCTCCACGAACTCACCTCCACAAGTTCAGCTCCACGAGCTCACCTCTGCATGCCCATCTCCATGAGCTCACTCTGCATGCTCACCTCCACATGCTCATGTGCTCAATTTTGTACCCATTTCCTCGGAAGTGATCTGTGTTTTGTTTTAAATTCAGAAGCAAGGTTCTAATCCCTGCTCAGAGCTGTTCACGCTGCCACCCTTCTGCTCCGTGGGGGTCTGGTTCCTGGGTGGGGTTTTGCCGCCTTCTGTGGGTGTCCCCTTGGTTGCCCTCTTGCCCCTGCGAGAGTTTGCTTTCTCCGTTCCCTCCGCAGGCAGCTGTGACACTGTGAGTGTGGTGGCCAGCTCTTGGCTTCCTCGCCTGACATCAGGGTCTGCAGCAGACCTGAGACCAAATATGTTCCTTGTTGCCATCTCTGCAGCGACCCCCCAGGATCCCCTGAATTCCCCCCTCTCTGGCTCTGCTCCCTCTAAACAAAGTCCCCATTGTTTGGGCTCCAGGCCAAGCTCCTGACCCCTGCCTCGCCCCCGGCCTCTCGCCTGCCTTCCCCGTGGCACATCCCAGTGGCCCCTCCCCAGGTGGCCCCTGCTGGGGTCTCAGAGCTCTGGCCCTGCTCCCCTGCGCTCTTGCCCTTCGGCAGAGATGGAAGGTCTCGGGGTTCACATATAGGAGGAGGAAGGAGAGGAGCAAGCAGAAGGGGGCAAGGAGGTGCGTGCGGGTGATGGGGGTCAGGCTGCTTATGGGGGACACCAGGAATGGGCCCAGCCCATCCCTCTACCCCTGGAATCGTCTTGTGCCCCTGGAGTGCTCCGGGACAGAGGGGCGGCAGCAGGGGTCTCCTTCCTAGGAAGCAGAGTGGACAGGGCAGGAGTCTGGGAACACATGACCTCTCCCAGAGGCTGGGGTGCAGGATGGAGCTGGGAGCCCCAATTCCTGGGCAACTCCTGCCACACACCTTTGGTGCACGGGGCACTGTGCTGGCTCTGTGCGGCCCACAGTCTGGGGGTCCCCTCCCCCCAACTCTGACCCCTCATCCTTGCCTCCCCATTCCTGCATAAGCCCGGGAGCGTGCTGGGGAGCGAGGGCCGAAGCAGGGGGTGCTCCCTGCCCCCTCCACCTTCTAGCTTTTCTGAGTTGAGGCGGTGGGTCCCAGACTAGGGCCGCTGTCTGAGGAGGTGCAGGAGCAAAGATGCTGCACCTGGGCCCACCCGCTCCGGCCACCCAAACCATGGCCAGCCACGTTGCCAAGCCAGAGTACAGGCCTTTGTTTGGTGGCGGCCAGTTGGAAGACCGGGACTCTGCAGTGTGGATGTTTCTGGGGCTGAGGGCACAGATGGTAGCAGCAGAGCCTGGGGCCTGAAGGGACTTGAGTTGCGGCTTCCAGGGGAGAGGAGCGGGGGTGGGAACCCCAGGGAGTGAGACTCTGCCATCATCTGTGAAGGTGTCAGAGCATCTGTGATTTTCCTGTTGCGGACAGACAGAGAGTGGCCAGACATGGGACTCCACTGCCACCTGCAGGTTTTTCTCTTGAAGGTGCAACCCTGCTCTCCTGGGCGGGGCTCCCAGAGATGCCCCAGAGGCCCCAAACCAGGACAGCCTGTGACCAGGGCCTGGGGCCTCCCAGGGCGCCTCATCATGAGCAATGTTCGGAGCTTTCGCAAGGTCCCCACAGTCCGTCTCATAGAGACACGTGTTCCTGCCTTCTGGAACCTTCTGTCCGGGATCAAGCCAGCCTTGGCTCCCAGCACTCTGTACAAGGCAACCTGGGCTTGCAAAGACGCGCTATAGATACTGTGTTTCTGAATCAGAATAGTTCACCTTTGTTAGTAGTTTCCACAAGTTTTAATTTGTTACCCCCCAGGTTTGGTTTTCTTTGCATCTATTCTTCTGGAGCCTGCTCAGATTCTTAGCACTGTGGGTTTGTTTTCAATTAAATTAGAAGCTTTCACTATTATCCCTGCAAGTATTTTCCCTCTCCGTTTCTCTTCTCCTAGGCCTCTCCCTGGATTGTTTGACTTGGCTTCCAGTTTACCGAGGATCAGCTGAATGCCTGACAAATCTTTGTTCCTCTCTCCATTCCAGTCTGGCTTACTTCTATTGACCTGCTCTCAAGTTCGCTGTTGCTTTCTTCTGCTCTCTCCCGCCTGTGGTTTCAGCCAGTCCTCCTGTTAGAGATGGTAATTCTAGGTTTTCAGTTGGTTCTTCTTTGAAGTTTTTCTTTGTTCTCCCTTCATATTTCCCATAACTGTGGAAATACATACACAATCTAGCCATATTGTCAAGTAAAAAAAAATAACATATCTAAAATGCTTTTCTTCCAAGAGGCAATATTATGAGGTTATATTGTAGGGGCAGAATTTACTAGACTGGCCCTCCCCCCAACGCCCCTGATATCCCCTCCACCAACGCCCTGATATCCCTCCACCAACTCCCTGATAGCACTCCATCAACATCCTGATATCCCTCCGCCAACATCTGATATCCTTCCGCCAATGCCCTGATATCCCTCCACCAACATCCTGATGATATCCCTCCGCCACTGCTCCACTGTATCTCTCCTCATCACACCCTGCCTTTCCCTCCATCAAGAGCACAAGAGTTTGTTTTCACTTCTCTTTGTCTATTCTCTTGCCTTGCTTCTCTAAATTTTGCATATGAGTGAGGCCATCCAGCATGTCTCTCTCCTTCAGACTTTTTTTTTTTACTTAGAGCAACTCGTTCAGGTCCAACCATGTTGTTGCAAATGACAAGGTTCCAGCGTCCCTCTTGACTGAGCGCTTTCCATTGTGGCCATACACGGTGTGTTGTGTTCTCTATTCACTCATTTGCCATCGGACACTTATGTTGTTTTTTGGGTGTTCGCTATTAGGAGTAGTGCTGAAGTGAACATGGAGCTGCAAATATCTTTTGAATTTTTCCTTTGTTCTGAAGATGGATACCTGTAAGTGAAATTGCTAGGTGAAAAGAGTTTGCTTTTCATTGTTTTGAGAAAACTCCGTGAGAGCACTGTGATTTACAAAGTCGTTCATAGTTGAGTTTTAGGCAAACAGGGTTGTTGGGAAACAATCCCATTCCCAGTGCTCACTTCCCTCCACCAATGTCTCCGGGTTCCCTCCTACTCCCAGCCTGCCTCCTCGGCAGGCTCATCTTTAAATTTAGTTTTTTGTATTTATGGTCTCTTGATTTCAGTGTTGTTGGCTCTGTGGTATAGATATAACCCTATACCACACCTCTATACCTTGGTGCAGCTTTTCTTTGCAGAATATTCTCAGGCTCAACACATCAGATAGAGAGTTAATAACCAAGATCTAGAAAGCACTCACAAAGATCAACCAAAAAGTCCAAAACCTTTTCAAAATATTTAAAGGAAGTGAAGAAACCATTTTTCTGAAAAAAGATAGCTGGATAGCCAATAGGCACATGAAGAAATGCCATCATCACTTGCAATCAGGGAAATCCAAATCAAGATGACAATGAGATAGCGCCTCCCACCAGTGAGAATGGCAATTTCAAAAGAAGCCAGACACTATCTGTGTTGATGGGGGGCACTCCACATTCAATTAGGTGTCTCTAAGCTTTACCCTGTGTTATTTTTTTAATGAAAATATTTTTTAATTGAATCATCATGAGATACACACTTATAAAGCTATTCACGGTTGGGTTTCAGCCATACAATGTTCCAACACTCAGCTCTTCACCAGTGTGTATTTCCCACCACCAATGTCGCAGTTCCCTCCCATCCCCATCCTTCCCATTAATCACAAAACAGATTTACTTTACATTACTTGTTACAATAAAACTTAAAGAAATGATAAATAAAATAACCAGAAAATAAATCAGTAAGAGCTTATTAGTGAGTTATATGTTTTAACCTATGTAAATAATGAAATTAAAGCCATTTATTACAATATAATAAAATGCCTATTCTCATTTACATAAGTAATTTTTCTACCCTGGAATCTAAAATACATTGCATTATACTGCAAGTGTGTGGGAGTAAGAGGTTAGGTGAGACAGAGAAGCGAGCAGAGTGCTAATAATTGTTGGAAATGGTAATGCCAGCCTAGAACTGAGCAATGAATGTAGGCAAAGGGATATACATAATAACTCCTAAATGTCTGTATTGCAAGACACAATATGTAAGAGAAGGGAGAGAGAAGAGAGAGAGAGATGGAAAGAGAGAGAGAAGAGAGAGAGAAGAGGCAAAGTGCCTGCCATGGAGGCAAGATGGAGGATGGGGGAGGGAATCAGGAGCATTTCATTTGTCCCTGAAAATGAAATGAAAAAAAATACATTGCATTAAAATTTATTTTGTGCTTGGATCTAGTTGCACATGGCTGACCCAGGTTCAACCTCCAGCATCCCACAGGGTGGGTCCCAGAGCACTGCCAGGAGTGATTCCTGAATACAAAGCCAAGAGTCAGCCCTGAGCACAGACAGGTGTGACTCTGCCAGAAAGAAACTGTGTCTGTGGGGCCGGGAGTACAGTGCACGGGTACTCCATAAGATTCCCTAAGCCCCTCCCAAAAATAAAAGAAAAAAGAAAAAGATTGTTGGTTTGTGGGGCTGGAGTGATGGCCCAGCGGGCAGGGCGTTTGCTTTGCCGCGGTCAGCCTATGACGGCCTGGGTTCGATCCCCGACATCCCATATGGTCCCCGAGCACTGCCAGGAGTAATTCCTGAGTGCAGAGCCAGGAGTAACCCCTGAGCATTGCCTGGTGTGACTCCCAAAGAAAAAAAATATTGTTTGTTTTTGCCACCCACGACGGGCCTCTCCTGGTTCAAGCTGAATACAGCTGGGTATGACCCGAAAAAAATAAAAACCCCCCAAAAATCAAAACCAAGCCAAAATTCAGAAACAGAACAGTGTTGTAAATCTGAGCTCTTTAATGTAGCTATAAGCAACTTCAAGATTCATGTGTATGTAGCCCCCATTATTTTTTCCATCCGTCACAGCGGATCCCCACAGGGCTAGTAGCCCCACAGGAAGTGAGAAAGCATGCAAAAGGAGAGGAGCAAAGACAGGCTTTGGGTGGGGGAAGCAAGATAGATTTTTTTTTTTAATTTAGTTAGAATAATGTGAGGAGAAAGAAACAGAGACAGTGTTGGAGAGAGAATGCAGGCTTCCCAATAGTGGAAACAGGCTAGCAGAGAAACGCAGAGACAAGCCAGCGAGATTCGTGTCTCAGGAAGAATGTGACTCTCCTTGAAGGGCGAGCCCAGAAGACCCAGCGAGGCTAGAGCACCCATAGTGTGGGCAGGGACACAGACAGCTGGAGGAGCGCGGCTCCCAGGGCCTCAGCACGCGAGGGGGTGAGGATTTCAGTCAGGCCTGTTGGTCACAGGCTGCACTGCAGGGAAGGCGGGTTCTAGCCCTGGCCTGCCACCCCAGCAGAGCCTCGCAAGAAGCCAGAGGAACCTGCATACCATGAGGGCCGCCATTTTCCACATCCGTACTCCCCACTCCTCAGAGCTCCACCAGCAGAAGAGTTGATCACAGCCCGGCTTGTGCCGGCCGCTTTGCGGCCGCACATTTCATCAATTAATGCTTGAGTTTTGAGGTAACTACAAGAGCATCCCAGCCGCACAGCAGACCTGGCAAGCTACCCGTGTCGTATTTGACATGCCAAATACCAGTGACAATTATAGACCTCATTCCCATGACTTGATGGAATGGTTTGAGGCTCTTTATGTTCCTGGAGCCGGCAGATGCCTTGGGCTATATCGCATGTGACAGGACGTATTGAGATGTTACTGGTGCCCACTCGAGCAAATCGATGACCTATGGAAGACAGTGATACAGTGATACAGTGATACTTGGTTCTAGTTTTGGTAACAATTACATCTAATTTGTCATTAATAAAACTTTTCAAAATTCCATGCTTATATATTTTGGTCCTCCACCTCTATGCCAGCTACCCGGAAGACAGACACGCCAGACCCACAGCTCCATTGGCAGACCCACAGCTCCACAGAGTGGCTGTGTGACACTCTTAGATAGTACTAGATGTTCGGATCAGGTCCTTCCCAGGATCTTTCACATTTATACACTGTATACAGTTCTAGACAGGCTCTAGCTGTGACCCGTCATCCCGGTGAGCCTAGCTGGAAACCAGAACAACCCCACACCATGAGGTCAGTCATTTTCAACATCCAGACTCCACAGCTCCTCAGAGCTCTACCCAAGAGAAAACCTGATCTTTCCCCTTTAAGTTGCATCAGTAAATGCTCGAGATGAGAGCCTTCTACTGAGAGTATACCACCTACACAGCAGATCCTAGCAAGCTACCCGTGTTTTATTTGTTATGCCAAAAACCAGTAACAATTATGGACATCATTCCCATGTCCTGAAGGAATGATTTGAGGCTCTTCCTGTTCCCAGAGCAAGCAGATGCCCCTGGGGTACACTTGCTTGCAACAGGATGTATGGAGATGTTCCTGGTGCCCATTCGAACAAATTGATGAACAACGGGAAGACAAGTGATACAAATGATACAAATATTTTGGAGTTTACATGAAATAGGTAAGGCATATATATATGCATATGGAGACATGTATATATACATGCATACACATATACATATATATGTGTTTATATATACGTTTTCCCCCCTACACCCTATTTAACACAAAGTTGTTCACAAGGCATTCAATATTCCAACACCAATCCCACCACCACTGCCATCTTTCTTCCACTATTGTCTAAAATTTTCCATACCATCCTTCAAGCCTGCCTGCGTAGCAGGTCCACAATAATTTATTTTATATTGCTTGTTATCAGTAAATTGCTAATAGAATGATCAAAAATATTTCCTGCAAAGAAAATTAGTGTAAATTATTGTGTCTCGTCACAGAGACAGTAAGTCCTATATGAGGGATTCCTAGGATGTTTTTGCCGGTTAAGCCTCTGTGTTGCTGTTTGGTTAGTTGAGACTGGTCGGCTTCTATGCTACGTCCCGTCCAATCTGGTGCACTACTACTGGGTTATCAGTGTAGAGTTTGGAGATGCTCCAGGAATACCAACATTTTCAACTGGGCAGTGCAGCTGGTGTTACATTTTCAGTTGGGCTACAGCTTTGGGGTGTGGGCATGACTGCTAGGGCTTCTGGAGGCTGGAGGGGTAGCTCACCCCGACTGGAGTCACAGGACCAGATTCTGTGAGTTTTGGCAGATTGATTTCTTAGTGGGGCTCAGTCTGGAGATGGAGTCTGACTGGAGGCGTGACTGTAGCTTTGGAGTGAGGGGAGCAAGTGTCAGCCAGGGCTTTGTTTGGGTGGGCACTCACTTGCCCCCACTCCAGGGAACCTCAGATGTCTCAACCAGGAACAGATGTCCAAGAAATTCCTGTGATTAGTTAATCTTTTTGGAGATTTATTTATGAGTTTCTGGGGCAAGGTCCGTAGATAAGCTTAGGTGGTGTCAGAGGTGATCCGTGGGTGTGCCTGGCGATTACTATCATTAGGAAGGTTCCTTCCAGTCATGTTTTGTCAAGGACTTTTTTTTGGTTAATGGATGTTGGATCTTGTCCAACATTTTCTCTACATAGAGATGATCATATAACATTTCATCTTTTCATTGATGTGGTATAGTACATTAATTTATTTGTGTATGTTGAACAGTCCTTTCATCCCTGGGATGAATCCCACTTGATCTTGACTTTATGGTCTTTTGATATGCTGTTGGATTTATTTTGCTAAGATTTTGTTGAGGATTTCTGCATCTGTGTTCATCAGGAAAATTGCTTTGAAATTTTATTTTTCAAGCATTATATCTATATGCTATAGGTATTAATGTAATGCTGACTTCATGGAAGCCAGGAAGGATTCTTTATTCTTCTATATTTTGGAAGAACTTAAAGAGCAAATTTAGTAAGTCTTCTTTGAAGGTTTGCTATAACTCACCAGTGAACTCATCTGGACCAGGGATTTTGTTCCTGGGGAAATTCTTGAAATGGTTTCAATTTCCTTGCTGGTAATTTGCCAGTTCAGGTTATTCCCTTTTCACTCACATTTGAGAAAGTACATGATTCTAAGAATCTGAGAATTTCTTCTAGGTTCTCCTGCTTAACAGTGTAAAGTTTGTTTGTTTTTTTTACCTCTCATGGTATCTTGAAATTTTATTTCAAGAGAGTGGCATGGAACGCTTTCAAAGGCATCGAAGAAATAGCTAAATGGACAAAGAACCTCCGGCTCCGGGCACATCTCTTCGACTCCACCATTCTCCCTGCATTAACATACTCCTCAGAGACCTGAGCCCTATGAAAGCAGGATGAGAACGCTATTCGGGTCTCCCATAGAGGAATCAAAAGAGCTATGCTTGGAATATCACGCCTCACTCAAGTGAGAGAAGGAATCCGGAGCTCCGACCTCCATTGCTATTCCAGAGTCAGGGACGCTGTCTCGTTTGCCAAGGCATCGAAAATCAGATGGGCTGGATATGTAATGTGATTTGGAGACAACCGCTGGACTAGAGCCATTACCGACTGGATCCCACGGGATGTCAAAAGATCACGTGGCCGCCCACCTACAAGATGGTCAGACTTCCTTGTCAAGACACTGAAGGAACGGTTTGAAGCTCTTCATATTCCTGAATCAACCAGATGCAATTGGGCTACACTGGCAAGTTATAGGGTCCAATGGAAATCTTACTGGTGCCCGCTCGAGCAAATCGATGAATAATGGGATTCAAGTGATCAAGTGATCTTGAAGTTCTCATAGGTCTGTTGTAACTTCTCCCCTATCTCCTATATGATTTATTGGAGAACTTTCTCTCTGCCCCCATGAGTCTAGCTAAAGGCTTGCCTACCTTTGTTATTTATTTCAAATAACCAGCTCCTGATTCTATTAAAATATTGCTTCCTTGATTCCTATATCATTGATCCATACTGTTTTCCATAGAGTCTGGGCCAATGTACATCCTGCACTCAGGAATTACTTTTTTTTTTTTTTTTTTTTTGCTTTTTGGGTCACACCCGGCAATGCTCAGGGGTTACTCCTGGCTCTGCACTCAGGAATTACTCCTGGCGGTGCTCGGGGACCATATGGGATGCCGGGGATCGAACCCTGGCCAGCATGAGCCGGCGTGCAAGGCAAACGCCCTACCCACTGGGCTATCGCTCCGGCCCCTGTACATCCTTACCAACATGGACAATGGTTCCTTTTTCTCCAAATACCCTATAACACTCACTATTTACTATTATGTTATTATTTGTTTTATTATATTTTATTATTTATATTTGTTGTATTTTCAACTCCTTCAATTCCATTTGTATGGACTCTTTGATAGCCTGAATCAGTTCATCTATAAGTTGGTTGAACTTTTTATTCCAGTGATTGCTTTAACTCCATTGCCATTCTGTGGAGTTCTTGAAAATTGATTTGAATTCTTCATCAATGAAGCTTAAGGGTTTGTTTGAACTCTGTGGTTTGCCAGGATTCTGTCCCTGTCCACCAGAGCAGGTGTCACCATTGTTCCTAAAGTTTTATGGGTGCTACAATTTGAGTTTCAGATGCCAGATATCTGAGGTTCAATCTAACTTGTTATATTTCAGCAAGCAGTACTGTTTATAATCTATTATTCTCACAATATCTGTGACCTTATGATATTATTTCCCTGGTCATGTAGTTCAGTGTCTAATATGTCCGTTTGTATAGAAGGGTCACTGTCTGTATCACTGTCTTCCCGTTCATCATCGATTTGCTCGAGCAGGCCCCAGTAACATCTCCATATGTCCTGTCTCATGCTAGTAGAGCCCAAGGGCATCTGCTTGCTCCAGGAACATAAAGAGCCTCAATCCATTCCCGGAATGAGGTCTACAATTGTTACTGGTATTTGGCATATCAAATACAACACGGGTAGCTTGCCAGGCTCTGCCGTGCAGGTAGCATACTCTTGTAGTCATCTCTAAGTCCAGCATTTATTGATGAACTGCGGGCCGCTTGTGGCCGCGCGAGCTGGGCTGTGATAGGCTGGTCTGTCTATTTAGAAGGGTCAAAACAGGCTTATTCGAGGAAATAAAAAGACTCAGGATCCCTTGAAGTTGGCAGGGATATAGGGGTTGTGTTGTCAAGTGGACACTAATGCATCCATGTGGTTTGGGGGTCCCAGGAGACCCAGGAAGGGGTCCCAGATGGAGCAGAAGTCACGAGGCTGGTTTGGGGCTGGTGCTCTTGACACACGTGATTGGCCAAGGAGGCCAACATCATTTTTATGTGTCCCTGGGGATGTGCCAGGGTTCAACAGGATTTGGGAGGGGAACCAAGAAGGTCCTGTCAATGAGATTTTTAAATTCTCTTCTTTTCTCATTCATTGATTGCATACAGAAATGCAATAGATTTCTGTGTTTTTTTGGTTGTTACGGTATTTTTTATTTTTAAACTGTTTATCAGTTTTCCCTTAGCATGACCTAAACATGTTTGAAGAGAATTGGTCCATAATTCTGTAGAAAGTACTCCAGTTTGTATTTGTCCAATGTTTTCTTGTGGTAAGTTTCATGTTGTGCATATCTTACAGAATAATCAGAGAAGGGATTTGCTCCTCAGTATGTCCTATCTGTTATTACAGTTTGGCTTGCTTCATCACTTGGTGTATGATCCACTTTTTACTTGATTAAAGTCACTCTCATAGATAAAATGAGAATTATCTCAGTTTGGCCTTTCTACAGATATCTGTATTTCTTCATTTTATTCATTTATTTTTTTAAATATTTTGTTATACCACCATGAGATATACAATTACAAAGATGTTCATAAGATGTTCATATTTGGGTTTCAGTCATACAGTGTTCCAGCACCCATCCCACCACCAGTGCCCATTTCCCACCACCAATGTCCCCGATTCCCTCCCCCCTCTCCTAGCCTGCCTCTATGGCAGGTTCTTTCTTTCTTTCTCTCTCTCTCTCTCTCTCTCTCTCTTTCTCTTTTCCTTGCACATGGCCAACCTGGGTTTGATCCCCATCATCCCATGTGGTCCCCGAGCAGTACCTGGAGTAATTCCTGAGTGCAGAGCCAGGAGTAACTCCTGAGCATTACCAGGTGTGGCCCAAAGTTAAAATAAATACATAAATTAAAAAATATTTAGGTTGCTGGCGAAAAACTAATCGCACTGGGTTTAAGACACTTTGAATGCAGCCCACTCCAGTTAGATCCCCAACACCATATGGAGCCCAAAGGTGCTCTGGAAGCTCCTATCACCACTAGGTACAGCCCTGGGGGCTTTCCAGATCCCACAGGCTGTTGGATGCTGCCCATCCCTTTCCCCCCACGAAGCCCCATCTGAGGGTCTTTCCTGGATGCTGTTCATTCTGTGCTGTTCCCCTCAAGGGAGCGGGATGAGATCCCACCCTGCCATCCTTTCCTCAGCAAATTCTCTTTGTCTGAGTTTCAGATCTGTTTCCTGTAGATTAATCTGGATTTGGGTGTGGACTCCCTGGGGTCATGGGAGGAGATAAGCTCGAGTTCTCCTAGTCAGCCCTTTTGCTGAAACACTTATTTCAAAGCTCAAGTGATGTTAGCATCTGTGCCTCCTCTGAGTTTGCTTCTGTGCCTGCGTTTCCCCCGTTTGGTGATGCCTCAGACACTTACACGTCTTGGCCCACCTACTCATTCACTTCAGAGGAAGGGACAGGCACAGTGGGGGATAGACTGTAGGGCCTCTGGACTCTGGAATGTCCCTTGAAGAACACTGTGCTTTCCCCTAGCAGGTCCAGTAATCCCTCTTTCATGCTTATTATGCCTTTTCCCAAGCTCTACAGTTATGGTCTGAGTTGAGAAATATGGTCTATATCTAAGGCACGGCCCTTCCTGGGGCTGAGTTGAGGGACTGACCAGAGGACGCTCAACCCAGTTCTCTCGTGCCTGAACTCAACAGGCCTCTCCAGGTCTGTCCTGATGTCTCTGGCCTCTTGGGGTGACACTTTATTGAGCACCACCTTGTATGTTTACTGCTTAGAGCAGCTGGAGGCCCGGGGAGCATTTGCGATACTTCCCTGCAACCTTGTGGCTATCTCTTTCCCTGAAGACTCCCTGCATTTTCCAGATTTCTGGTGCTTTGAACTCTGACGTTGGCTCCTCAGGCTCTTTCTCAGACCACTGTGGGCTGCTCTGTGCACATGGACAGAGAGGACTTTGGGGAGGTGTCAATGAGCTGTTTCAGAGTTCTCCTAATTTTACAAGTCACGGTCTCTTAAATTTTAGCCCACTTTTGGCTGTTCTTAACTGTCTTGAACAGTGTTTATGTTTTGCCCGGATGTGATTATCAGAGGGAGCAGAGTGCTTTACACGCTCTTCCACCACTATTGTTCGACTCCATTGTTTCATTTTACTTCAACTTTAAAAAGTATTATAGGCCCACAGGAAGTTGAAATCGCAGGCCCCAATCTACCCTGCTCTCACTCTCCTGGACTGGTAATAACCAGGATCTTGAGTGCAGGATCAAAACAAGGTCATTGACATCAGCCCCAAGTTATGGCCCCTCCTCCCATTCCTCTACCTCCATGCCAGCAACCCCGGAAGAGAGACAAGCCAGACCCACAGCTCCGTCGGCAACCCGGAAGAGAGACGATCCAGATCCAACCGGGACCCACAGCTGCACCGCTCAGTCCCACGTGGAAGCAACCCATGGAGTTCGGAGGGGTAAAGGGCTCGACCAGCCCCTGGCCGAGTCCAACATAGCTCCAAGGGTCCGCTCACACGCTGGCCAGACTTGGAGCGGGGATTTGGGCCCCTCCTCCCATTCCTCCAACTCCATGCCAGCAACCCTGGAAGAGAGAGACGCCAGACCCACAGCTCCATGGCCGCATGACAGTCTTAAGTAGTACTAGATGTTAGGATCAGGTCCTTCCCAGGATCTTTCACATTTATACACCCTATACAATTCTAGACAGGTTCTAGCTGATACCCATCATCCCAGTAAGCCTAGCAAGAAGGCAGAGCAACCCACACATCATGTGGTCAGTTATTCTCAACATCTGGACTCCACAGCTCCTCAGAGCTCTACCCAAGAGAAAACCTGATCTCCCGTTGAGTTTCATCAGTAAATACTTGAGATGAGAGCCTTCTGCTGAGAGTATACCACCTACGGCAGAGCCTGGCAAGCTACTCGTGTTTATTTGATATGCCCAAAACCAGTAACAATTATAGACCTCATTCCCATGTCCTGAAGGAATGGTTTGAGACTCTTCCTGTTCTTGGAGTAAACAGATGCCCTTGGGCTACACTTGCTTGCAACAGGTGCAACAGGATGTATGGAGATGTTACCGGTGCCCGCTCGAGCAAATGATGAACAACAGGAAAATAAGTGATACAAGTGATACAAGGCCCACAGGAAGTTGTAAATGCGGTGCAGACCCCAATCTACCCTGCTCTCACTCTCCTGAACTGGTAATAACCCGAGTGCAGGATCAAAACAAGGTCATTGACATCAACACAAGCTATTCATGAGACCAGACACTGTTCTCATGTGCCGTGTGTGTGTGTGTGTGTGTGTTCTATGCAATTTGATTCCACATACACCTCAGGCACCCCTGACCTCAGACAGATCACTCTGTTCCTTGGAAAGCTCATGTGTTCTCCGTGTTCTCCATTTCTTGACTCTGGTCCATGTAAGCATGTGCTATATATGCAGTGACAGCCAATGTACATTTGAGTCTGAATATTTGCCCCAGCTCAGTCTCCTTGTGACCCATGCAGGTTGTTGCAGAGCCCAGCAATGCATTTCTATTGACTTCTCTTTGGTTATTATTTTATCCCCCTCCCTTCGCTGTTTCTGCAGTGGCGAGACACACATCGCATCGCTGCCCTTGCACACCCGTGACTGTGGCACAGCGGAGACACACATCGCATCGCCGGGCTTGCACACCCGTGACTATGGCACGGCGAGACACACATCGCATCGCTGCCCTTGCACACCTTGACTGTGGCACAGCGAGACACACATCACATCGCCGCGCTTGCACACCCGTGACTATGGCACGGCGAGACACATCGCATCGCTGCCCTTGCACACCTTGACTGTGGCACGCTTCTCACTCGAGCATTCAGCATGGGGGTGGGCATCTAAGTCTCTGTAGCTGGGGCATTGCTAGGTGGGTGCTCTGCTGCCGAGCTATGGCCCCTCTTTCTCTTCTTTTTTTGTTTTGTTTCTGAAGTTTTTAAATAAACTTTTAATTTTCTACAGACTTCGATTTGCATGATTACTGTAAGGGAGATGGCCGCATGGCCATGTCCACTGCCCGTCTTACACAACTACTATAAAGGTGGAGGTGGCCGCATGCCCATGTCCACTGCCCCTGTCTTACACGATTACTGTAAGGGGAGATGGCCGCATGCCCATGTCCACTGCCCCTGTCTTACACGATTACTGTAAGGGAGATGGCCGCACTCCCAGATTGCCATGTTTCCCCATGGCCGAGTCTTCCCCCTACTCACACTGGTGGAAATGTCGTCTGCAGGCCAGTGTCGGCTCCAATCCTGAAGCGTGGACAGAGTCAGCCTGGGGCCAGCTCTGACTGCAGAGGGTCTCACCTGGTTCATTCATTCACTCACTCACTCTCTCACTCACTCACTCACTCTCACTCACTCACTCACTCACTCTCTCTCACTCACTCAGTCTCTCTCACTCACTCACTCACTCTCTCTCCCACTCACTCACCACTCCTCTCTCACTCACTCACTCTCTCTCTCACTCACCTCCACTCTCTCACTCACTCACTCACTCTCTCACTCACTCACTCACTCACTCCTCTCACTCACTCACTCCTCTCACTCATTCACTCACTCACTCACTCACTCTCTTACTCACTCTCTAACTCTTACTCACTCTCTCACTCACTCTCTCTCACTTTCTCACTCACTCACTCACTCACTCTCTCACTCACTCACCTCTCTCTCACTCACTCACTCTCTCATTCTCTCACTCTCTCACTCACTCTCTCACTCTCTCACTCTCCCACTCACTCACTCACTCTCTCACTCACTCACTCACTCTCTCACTCACTCACTCTCTCACTCTCTCACTCACTCACTCCACTCTCTCTCACACTCACCTCTCTCTCTCTCTCACTCACTCACTCTCTCACTCACTCACTCTCTTACTCACTCTGTAACTCTCTCACTCACCTCTCTCACTCTCTCACTCTCTCACTCACTCGCTCACTCACTTTCACTCACTCTCTCACTCTCTCTCACTCACTCACTCACTCACCTCCACTCACTCTCTCACTCACTCATCTCTCTCACTCTCTCACTCACTCTCTCACTCACTCACTCTCTCTCTCACTCACTCCTCTCTCTCACTCACTCACTCCTCTCACTCACTCCACCTCACTCACTGCCTCACTCACTTTCTCACTCTCTCACTCTCTCACTCACTCACTCCTCACTCACTCTCTCACTCACTCACTCTCTCACTCCACTCACTCTCTCTCTCACTCACTCACTCTCTCTCACTCCACTCACTCTCTCACTCACTCCTCACTCACTCACTCGCTCCTCACTCACTCACTCGCTCACTCACTTTCTCACTCTCTCACTCACTCACTCACTCCACTCACTCACTCCTCTCACTCGCCACTCTCTCACTCACTCACTCACTCCTCTCACTCACTCACTCACTTACTCTCTCACTCGCTCACTCTCTACTCACTCACTCTCTCACTCACTCTCTCACTCATTCCCGTCACATGGACACGTGGCCTTATCTGTTTGCCCTCTGGGCCACCACCCAGCACTGCAGGTTTTCTCTCTCCACCCAGAGGGCTGCGGGCTGTACCCAGAGCTGTGCCCACCCAGAGGGCTGCGGGCTGTACCCAGCGCTGCCCACCCAGAAGGCCGCGGCTGTACCCAGTGCTGTGCCCACCCAGAGGGCCGCGGGCTGTACCCAGTGCTGTGCCCACCCAGAGGGCTGCGGGCTGTACCCAGAGCTGTGCCCACCCAGAGGGCTGCGGGCTGTACCCAGAGCTGTGCCCACCCAGAGGGCCGCGGGCTGTACCAGAGCTGTGCCAACCCCTGCTGGCTCCTTCCACCGCTTGCAGGTAACAGTTCTCGCTGCGTTGTGAGGGCAGTGGTGGGGTTTGCTTTTATAAAGTCCTGTCTTACGCCCTGGCACCAGGGGATATTCCAGCCCTATCTAGTCCTTCTCCGGCTCTGTCCTGCTATTAGCCACTGCTCTAGGAGCGCCGGCTGGTGAGGCCGATGCCACGGAGCAGCGCTGCGCCAGGCCGCCCAGTGGTGAGGGCTGCTGCTTCCGCCGCCCGTCTGTGCTGCGGCTCTGACACGTCCCACACTTTCCCACACGGAGTTCCTAGAAACTCCTCCTCGTGCTCGTCTGGAACTTGCCCTGCCCATGGTGAGAAACGTGGCTCCCTCCTGCCTCTATTTATTTAACACTATCCTCCGGGGGGCCGAGCCCTGGGCGCTGTCCTGGCTAGCCTGACCCCGCATGGGAAAGCGGCCCTGAGCTCGTTTCAGGGTGCGCTATCCCAGCCCCCTGTTTTCAAAGTCAAGAGGTCAGCCCCTTTCCCCCTCTGTTTCCTGCGGGAAGGTCCGGGCTTACGTGTGCGCCGTATTTAGCCTGCTTCTCCCCCGTCAGCGTTCTATCTTGGGTTGCCCTGGCCTCCGAATGATTCTTTAGCTGATAAACTGTGGTTGTCCCCAAGTGCTGTCATGCCGAGGGGGTTGATAAATGCACAGACGCATTCCAGCATCACTGCGTCCCAACAGCTGCGCCTCTGCCCTCAGACAGCCGCGTGCCTCTTTCTCCAACCTTGACCCGACCTCGGAGCTTTCCGGGATGCCGTGCGGTGGGACTCTCGGCCCCTTCCCTTTCCTGGCCAGTGCGTTCTGCCCAGCACAGCCGGCATCCCACGCTCACACTGTCTTTCTGTGACCCTTCGGCTGAATCTTTCTGCTCAGGGCCGCTTCCCGCTGACAACCTGCTATCAAAATCACAGCGCAGGCTTTGTGTGGGCCTGGACTCAACCCAGCTGAGAAGATCGTGTGAGTTGGCAGGAGTCGGCCACGGTCTGGGCCGCTCTGTGTCCTCCCGGCCTAGCGGAGACGCACACTCAAGGCCTGGGTCACCTGCTGGAGCTACTCTGAGGAGCTCCCTGCCTTCCCCTCCGTCCAAAGGTGTTTGTTTTCCCAGTTGGCAACGTTGTCAGTTCGGCGTCTGTTTCGAGCCATGTGCATAGTTTCTGCCTGTGCAGACTGTCCTTCGGGCCCAGTTTCCGGCAGGATGAAAGTTTGCTCTTTAAAAAAAAGGGGAATTTTCATAGCATCCGCTGCATCACCTGTCTCTTCTTCGTCGCTGTGGACGGCCTGTGGAGTCACGCCTAGGTGCTAAAATGCTTCCTAGAGGCTCAACGCCAAACTCGGGGTCCCGGGGAACGTGCTGTGTGCTCTTCAGGCGTTCAATGGTTTCATATTTATCCCCTTTATTTCCTGATGGATATTTCCCTCTGTGTGGGCGGAGCAGCCTTTTCTTTTGGAGTCTGCAAAATGTCCCCCCCACCCCAGTTTCTGTGGAACGCCTGCTTTCGTTTGGACGGGCTCCCGAATGATGCTTCCACGCCTCTCGGGGTCCTTCCCGGAGCTGGTCTTCAGGCTGCAGAGTGAGCGTGAGGACCGTTGGCACCGCGCCCGGGATGGCTCCATTTGGGGCTCTGACCGCTCCTTGGGTTTGTGGGTTTTGCTTTTTGGCAACTCAGGATGATTTTGAGTCATTATTTATTCAATTCTCTTTTCTTTTCTTGCTTTTTTTTTTTGGGGGCAAGGTACACCCAGCAGTGCTCGGGAGTACTTCTGGCTCTGTGCTCAGGGACAGCTCCTGGTGGGGTTCATTTGAGATGCTGGGGATCCAACCTGGGTCAGCTTGTGCAAAGCAAGAGCCCTCCCTGCTGTGCTCTCTCAGACCCCAACTCTTGCCCTTGCGGCTTTCTTTGTCTCTCCACCTTGGGAGCCCAGGATGGGCGTGTGAAGTGCTCCGGGAAGGGCTGAAGCTCCCAGACACTGTCGTCCCCCAGTGTCCACCCTGTAAGGCTCCATCAACACATGTCCCCTCAGCGTCCACCTTGCATGGCTCCATCACCATGCTGTCCCCCTCAGTGCCCACCCTGCATAGCTCCATCACCATGCTAGCCCCCTCAGCGTCCACTCTGCATGGCTCCATCACCATGCTGTCCCCTCAGAGTCCACCCTGCATAGCTGCATCACCATGCTAGCCCCCTCAGCATCCACTCTGCGTGGCTCCATCACCATGCTAGCCCCCTCAGCATCCACTCTGCATGGCTCCATCACCATGCTGTCCCCCCTCAGACTCTACCCTGCATAGCTGCATCACCATGCTAGCCCCCTCAGCATCCACTCTGCATGGTTCCATCACCATGCTGTCCCCTCAACGCCCCTCTGCATGGCTTCATCACCATGCTGGCCCCCTCAACATCTACCTTGCATGGCTCCATCACCACGCTGTCCCCCTCAGCATCCACCCTGCACGGCTCCATCACCATGATTTCCTCCTGTCTTGTCCCTTGACCCATGGACTTGATCATTTCCATCGCTGCACATGCTGTGAGTCCTGAAGTGCTCCTCAGGGTGACCTTACGCAGGTCTCTGCCTGCCCGACGGCTGTGCCCCCTGTCTGTGAGATCAGCCCGCACTGACCCAGCATCTCCAGCTGCCGGGCCCTCACTGCTCACTGGCCTCCAGCTTGCTCGTTCCTGGGGTGAGGAGTGACTTTTATTGTCCAGGATACCTGGGGGTGACGTCAGGAGACCCGGGTAGCTCTTCGCTCTCTGAAAGAAAGGCAGCAGGCTCCTGCTTTGGGGGCAGTGTGCAGGCCAGCCCACCCTGGGCTCTACGGAGACTCACGGTTCCTTTACCCCATTTCAGCATCCAGGATCAAGGTGGTCCCTCTGACTCCCCGAATCTGCTGAGACCCTATTGTCAAAGCATGGCCGCACCCAGCACTTGCTCCTTGGGGGGATTCGATCTCCCGCCTCAGAGAATGTCCATTTCTGGGGCCCACTGGTGCTTCAGGGGGTCATGCTGGCTGCAGTGAGGGGCTCACGGGCTGTGGTAACAGAGGGGCTGTGGTGACAGAGGGGCTGAGGCGACAGGGCTGAGGTGACAGAGGGGCTGAGTTGACAGAAGGGCTGAGGTGATAGAGGGGCTGAGGTGACAGAGGGGCTGAGGTGACAGAGGGGCTGAGGTGACAGAGGGGTTGTGGTGACAGGGGCTGAGGTGACAGAGGGGCTGAAGTTACAGAGGGGCTGAGGTGACAGAGGGGCTGAAGTTACAGAGGGGCTGAGGTGACAGAGGGGCTATGGTGACAGAGGGGCTGAGGTGACAGGGGCTGAGGTGACAGGGGGCTGAAGGGGCTGAAGTTACAGAGGGGCTGTGGTGACAGAGGGGCTGTGGTGACGGGCTGAGGTGACAGAGGGGCTGAGGTGACAGAGGGGCTGAGGTGACAGAGGGGCTGAGGTGACAGGGCCTGAGGTGACAGAGAGGCTGAGGTAACAGAGGGGCTGTGGTGACTGAGGGGCTATGGTGACAGAGGGGCTGAGGTGACAGAGGGGCTGAGGTGACAGAGGGGCTGAGGTGACAGGGGCTGAAGTTACAGAGGGGCTGAGGTGACAGAGGGGCTGAGATACAGCGTGTGTCGAGTTGTGCTTCCCGCCAGCTCTCCTCGTGGCCCCAGCACGGCCCTTCCCTTGCTCCCAGCACACAGGTCTCCGCGCGAGAGGGAGGGGCAGGAAGGTGGGACCTGTCTGAGCTTCGGGTCCCTGCTGGCTCCCACCTGCCCTGGGTGGGTCTCCTGCCGTGTCCTAGCCCCTGCCCCTGTTCCCTGACACAGGGACAGCTTGAACTCAGGGGGTGATGGGCGTTTCCAAAGTCACAGGTGAGGATGCAGCCTCCTGTCCATGTGGACAGGAGACCAAAGCTGGGCCTCCAGGTACACTTGTGAGGACGGGAGGTGGCACAAAGCCCCCAAGCCAGGTTGTTGCTGAGCGCCTCAGGGGGCCAGACCTAATCAGGAGAAGGCCCTTGAGAGGTCACCCTGTCCTGAGCGTCAGCACCTGCTGGGCCTCCGATGCTTGGAGCGGGGCCCGGGAGGTGCCATTGGACAGATGGGTTTGGGCGGTGTGGTGGGGCGCCACCATCAGGCTGACAGTGTGTTTGTGAGTTCCCGATCACTGCAGGAAGCTGTGGCACAGGGCACGGCATGTTGCAGGGGGACCCTTGGCACACTTGTGTGGAAGACAAACTCCACACAGTGTGTGAGGGTCGCGCACATGTGAGCGGGCCGAGGGGACACGAGGCCGGGAGAGCACCTGCGGGCTGGGCTGTCCCAGCAGTGGGGGACCCGGGACTGTGTCTGAGCTGTGCCCCCACTGCTCTGCCTGCCCACCCTGTGGGGGAAGCACTCTGGGCCCCCTACATGCCACACAGATCACCAGCCTGGACACCTGCTTTGCAGTGGGCTTTGGCACCTAACAGCGAAGCTAAGCAGCAGATGCTACCACGGGCCCAAGTTCTGGCAGAGGGGCTGTGCCCCCAGATGCCAGGACAGATGGGGCACCTGGGTACAAGAACAGACAGAACTGGGCACGGGACGGACGGAGCAGCTGGTACAGGAGAAGTTGGGCCCGCTGGGCCCACCTGTGTCCCAGGCTGACATCGGGGCCGAGGGGGCTGAGCTGACGCAGAGACAGGAGAACGGCGTTTCCTGGAAAACAGGCTGGCCCGCCAGGGCACTAATCACGGGAAAATGAGGAACATGCGGGCCGACCCTCCAGCGCTGATTGGGGTAAACACGGTGGGATTAAAGAAACCACCAGAATTCCAGCTCATTAGAGCCGAAATGTTACGAAGCTTGGAACAGCATCCCCAGAATCCCCTCCAGACCAGCCTGCGGTGGAAAATCCGCCTAATTCAAGATTGAGTGTGGGCGTCCCGTGGCCCGCGGTCAGGCTTCTGGCTCCAGAGTCGCTGGGCCCCGCGCAGTCGGGACAGACATGAGCTCAGCACTCCCCTGAGAGGACCCCTGGGGCCCAGGCTCAGCTGACGGCACGTCCTCATGGCTGCACACAGCGGCGGCTCCGGGACCAGATTCCACAGACAGGCCATGGAGGAAAGGCTTTAGATTCTGCGACAGCAGACAGTCTCCACAGCGAACTCTTCTTTATCTCTTTCCCTTTCAGCCTCCAACGTTGTAAAACCAGGAGCCAGAAAGATGGGTCAGACGGCGGGAGCACATCGATGCCCAGAAACCCGGCCCCTCACGGCCCCTGAGTCCTGGGGAGTGATCCCCGAAAGCACCAAGCGGGAGCACCACGCAGTCACGCTCTGTCTCCCCTGTATCAAGCTGTCACCACCGAAACGGAACGTGGGCAGACTTTGCTCTCCCGGGACACTTGGCTCACTCCCACCGGACACACCCGTGTTGCCGCGTTCACAGGCTTCTCCCCTTCTGCCCCAGGCTCCTACCGGCTTAGCTCAGAGGCCCCCTGTGTCCGGCCCTCTCCGTAGCTCAGAGGCCCCCTGTGTCTGGCCCTCTCCGTAGCTCAGAGGCCCCCTGTGTCTGGCCCTCTCCGTAGCTCAGAGGCCCCCTGTGTCTGGCCCTCTCCGTAGCTCAGAGGCCCCCTGTGTCCGGCCCTCTCCGGCGTCTGCCTCCTGCCCTCCGCCTTCGATTCCTGCACAAAGCACCTTGCTGTCATGGGCTCCCACCACACCGGGACAGACGCACGACCCGTGAGGGCGAGTCTCCCTCTCCGCCGGCCACAGCCGCCGTGTCCCCAGAGGCAAGGCCAGTGGTGGGGAGCGGGGACACATGGGCCCAGGAGCCCCAGGAGAGGCCGTAGGGGCGGGGTAGAGTCAAGGAGGGGCTTCCGCAGGAACAGCTGGGGTGGGGGAATCTCGCTGCAGGTGTGAGCCGCGTGCACGGGCTTGGGCCGCCCGCGAAGGCCGAGGGCGGGAGAATGGAGCACACGGGCAACGTGGGCGGGCGGGCAGGAGCCCGAGGAGTGTCTGGACATTGGGGTCACGGCGGCCACGGGAGGCTGAGGGACACAGTGGGTACTAGAGTCCAGGGCTGCGATGCTGGGGCGCTGTGCCAGTCACCCCAAGGGGTGCGGCAGGAGCAGTTGCAGCGCCCGAGGCCGGGGGCAGCACCCCTGAGCGCCCCCTGAGACCTCCAGGTGGGAGCTGGATGGAGGAAGCTGGAGGGACAATGCCAGGCGAGAGGCGCCACACCCGTGCCCTGGACGGGACCTTCCAGCTGCCGCGCCCTTTCAGCCCCCCGCGGCCCTGGGCGTGGGTGCCGCACGTGCCCGGCTCACTGTAAAGCTGGAGACGGGGTGATTTCGGGCAGGCCCCCACCCCCAGCAGCCAGCGCACAGCCTCGAATTCCAGCGCACTCTTGCTCTTTCGGACGCGCACAGCCAGGGGCCGCCTGTGCCAGGCTGGGATGGGAAACAGGCCCCGCAGCCTTAATGGGAAGCATGTGTGATACCCGCCCCCGGCCCCGCCTCCGCCCGGCTGTGGGGGCTCAAGATCTGTTTGGGCAGTCCCCCACCTCCACCAGCTTGCTCCCACCCTCTGACCCGCAGGACTGCTCTGGTCTACCCCGGTGAAGTCTGGAACCCCCGGGTCATCCAGCCATAACCCCCAGAGGCAGCTGGGTGGCCCGAGACCAGCTCCTGTGACCCCTCACGGCCTTGCGAGAAAGTCACAGACCACAGACGTTTTTGGGGTGGGCAGACACCCCAAGGCGTGGGGTCTCCATCCTGGGAAATGTCCCTTCCCAGCCGAGGGATTTGGAAGGCCTGATGGTCAGGGAGCTGAGAATGGGTCGCCTGGGCTTCATGATGGGAGGAGGAGGGGCCTCGCCGGCCCTGGAGCACCTGCCCCGCCTGCAGGAATTCGGAGCTCTCCTTTAAGACTGAGACAGAGCTTACAGCCCTTCGTTACAGCCGCTAGAGGGCGCCCTTCCCTCCTGCTCCAGCGCGCCTGGGCCAGCCGGGCGTGTGCCCATCACACCAGGGACACCGACTTCTCCTGCCTTCTGCTGTCCACTGCAGCTCTCTGGACCTCTCCTCTTGGGCTGTGCAGGACTGTGATTCTTGCTCCTCCTCTCAGGCACCAAAGAAAGAGGGTCCCTTGGCTGAGCAGTGGCGGCTCCTCCAAGAAGAAAGAGCTCCGAAACTGGCATCCATCGGAAAGGCCCCTTAAGATGGGAAGGCCACCACCGCCCCATCCAGGGGTCCCTGAGAGCAGGGGCCACTCCGGGTACAGACACACACAAACATACACATTACAACACTCGGGAACACATGCATTCCCTCACGAACACAAACAGTCTCTCGTGAACAAACACATTTGTACACTCACAACTGCACAGACTGCCAAGAACACACTCATGTACACATTCATACACTCATGAACACACACTCATAAACATACGCATTCTCATGAACACACACTCATGAGCACACACACTCATGAACATACACACTCTCATGAACACACACTCATGAGCACACACACTCATGAGCACACACACTCATGAGCACACACACTCATGAACATACACACTCTCATGAACACACACTCATGAGCACACACACTCATGAGCACACACACTCATGAACATACACACTCTCATGAACATACACTCATGAGCACACACTCATGAACACATACACTCTCATGAACACATACAGTCACGAACATACACACTTGTACGCACTCACAACTACATACACTGTCAAGAATGCACGCAAATGAACATATATACTCATATACACTACACACACTCATGAGCATGTGCATACAGTCATGAACATACACTCACATTCTCATAAAAACACTCACAACTACACACACTTAAGAACACACACTCACGAGCACACTCACACATTCATGAGCACACATACATACCACAATACTCTCATGAATACAATTACACACTCACATACTCTAATGAACTTAGGAGGATACACACTCTCAAGAACACACATGTACACTCTCATGAACACATAATCTCATGAATACACACAATCATGAACACACACACAGTCACACTCATGAACACACACTCTCAATACTCTCTTAATGTACACTTGTATGAATACACATATGCTCATGACACACACAATCACAATACTCTCATGAGCACACACTCACACACCCTAATTAGCACACCCACACTCTCATGAACACATACTCATGAATACATATTTGCATGGACACACACAGTCACAACACTCTTATGAACACACACAGTCACACACACTCAAATGATCACACACTCATACCTGCAGAAAATTGGAAGGTGCAGACCCCACCCTTCCCTCTCCCAGCCCAGAGTGGAAATCACAGCAGCAAGGAGGGTCCCGAGCCTAGGAGCCAAAGCCAGGCCTGCTGGGGGACACAGGGAGGGGGCCTGAGAGTTGGGGTGCAGGCAGCTGGTGTGCCCCCTCACCCCATTTCTATGGGCTCCCAACAGGTGCTTTAAAGAGGGAGAAGTGAGCACAGTCATCACTGCCTGGAAGTGGGTGGGGCTGCTCCCACAAGGGCAGTGGCTTAGAGCCAGGCCCTGCATTTGCACCGTGGACCAGGTCTATGGACGCTGCGGCCTCTCCCTGACCCAGCCAGGCCGCCGCAACCCTCAGCTCTTGGCTTTGTGGGGAAGCTCTTGCACCGTCCGTGCTATTTTGAGGCCTGTTCTGTGGACCGTGTGGCCAGCGCCTTTGTCCAGAGCTCTTCTGCCGCTATTTTTACTGCATTTGCCGGGGCCTTTTGTGCATGAAGGGGTTCACCCTTTGTCCATCCGAAATGCCACGGATCTTTGCGTTCCGTCCAGAGGGGCCGTTTCCCGTTATAGCCCCTGGGCTTTTCTGCTGCCAGGAAGCCCCACTTGAGTCCAGCCCCTCCTTCTTTCAAAAGTTCTGCCCACCACTGAGAGGGCCTCATGGCCATGAAACAGGGAATCTTGTTGGGGTCCTATCCCCCGTACCCGTTATTGTGCTGGGGTCCAGTGGGCAGCATCTGAGCACTCTGCAAGAAGAACCCAATCGGCCACTCCCGCCCCAGTGCCAGATTAACTCAGAGCCCGTTTCTGGCCAAACCCCGGCCATCCCCCATCTCACAGCAACCCTGCCGGGTCCTGCCAAGGCTCTCTCCTATTCTACAGAAGGGGAAGGGTCCTCAGCGATTCTCAGCTGGCAGGGAGCCAGGTCACCAGACCGGGGCGACCTTGAGGTGACTGCTCAGAAGAGCCATCTCCCACTATCTGCTTCCGTCCTGCAGAAGCCCCTTCTGACCAACCTTCCAGAGACAGGACACCCCCAATCTGGGAAGGAATGGGACCCCGCAACTAAAGGACGAGCAATTTGTTCCACGAGAGTCCTTAGCCACATTGCCCCCAGCTGCCCCCGCCCCGCCTCCTGCCTAACTCTGGGTGGGCATGAGGAAAGTTTCCACCCACACAGCAGCTCTCAGGGGCTCCCCTTGGGGTCCCCTGCAGGCAGAATCCAGGTTTGGGCACCGGATGGGACAGCCCCCTTCCTGGGTCAGGATGTGTGGGGCGAGAAGCTGGACTTTTTAGACCTAACTGGGTGGGAAAAAGGAATCACTGCACAAGCTTCGCACTTTGCGATGATTTCCAGCGTAAAAGAGAAATAACTGTTAAACAATAATAAAAGGGAGCGAGGTAAAAGGTTGATCTCGAGCTAATGAGCACTCCTGGGGGCAGTGAGGCTCCGACCAGGACGAGTGCTTCCGGGGGCTGGCGGTCCTCGGAGGCGCGCAGGCAGCGTGCGCGGGTGAGGAATATTTCGTGCGCATCCGGTGATCCAGCCTGTTCTCCTGCGCACGGCACTTCAAGCGAACATTAACCTGTGTCGAAACGCCAGCTTTGGGCAGAGCTTCTGGAGTGGCGGGCAGCCTCGGGAGACGCTGAGCAAATGTGTCCGGGCTGATGGATCAGGCAGAGCGAGGAGAGGGGTTAGCGGTAGGAGAGGGGGAGGCTGGCGGGCTTAGAGCCCGAGAAAGTGCAGGTGAGGGGGCGCCGGGGGCGCCTGGGGAGGGCAGCGGCTGTTGGGGCTCATTAAACACCAGCAAGTGAACCAATCTCGCTGCCCATCTGTGCCTCTCCCAGGGTGTGAGGCCAGAGGCTGCCCCAGTGAAGGCCGGTAGCAATCCGATTAATTCCCCTGGATAAAGCTTTTAATCTAACCCATAGCAGCAAATTCTTGTTTCTCCATTAAAAACAATACCTCAGCCCCCAGCCACCGGCTGCCAGACCCTTAATGAGACCCCTTTCCCCCGGGGCTGAAAGGGACCTTTGTTCTGGCAGCATTGCTAATCTGGGGGTGTTGCATGGAGGGGCTAGGAGCTGAACAGCCCTGTGATAGCCCCCGCAGTGACCCAGGCTGAACCCCGACTTGGCCTCACTTCTTGGAAGATGGTGTGGGTGAGGTCAGCTGGGGCCAGGCTCCGGGCACAGGCCGTGTGAAAGGCCTGCGCTGGAGGTGGCCTCCTGGGGTCCCGCTGGTGCCCTGGCACAATGGGAGCACAAAGGCTGTCAGGGCAAGCCTCGTCCTTCTCCAGAGTCTCTTTCCACACTCGACGCAGGAAACCCTGCAGTCCCTAGTCAGGCCCAGAAAATGGGCGACCCACCGTGACCACAGGCAGTGATGGTCGCCTGCCGTGCTGGGGACACGTAGTGTGGGTTGTCTGAGGGACCAGGAGAAGCTGAAGAGCATCCCCTGGGAATTGGGAGCAAATGGGGTCCTTGGGAGTGTCACACAGGACCTTCCCAGGCGGCCGTGTTCCTCCATCAGGGAGGCGCAGTGCCCTGCTCAGAAGGACAGCAGTGACCTTTTTTTTTTTTTTTTTTTTTGCTTTTTTGGGTCACACCCGGCGATGCTCAGGGGCTACTCCTGGCTCTGCACTCAGGAATCACTCGTGGCGGTGCTCGGGGGACCATATGGCATGCCGGGAATCGAACCCGGGCCGGCACAAGCCGGCCGCGTGCAAGGCAAATGCCATACCCGCTGGGCTATCGCTCCGGACCCAAGGACAGCAGTGACTTTCCACAGAAGGAGGCAGCATCCACGCCGCTGCCCCGAGGACTGGTCTGCCTGGGGCCCTCCTGCTCTGGATTCTGAGCGCCCCCGATACAAGCCCTGGGGGCCAGCAGGTCCCACACATCCCAGCCCTGGACATGACCGCCCTGCGGGTAGAACCATGAGCAAACCGAAGTGCCAACGCCCACCCCAGCCCCAAGCAGCGATGCCGGACGGGGCAGCCGAAGTCTTCCCTCTAGTCTGGCACTCAGAGACTGAGGCAGGAAGTGGGGCTGGAAATTGCCCTAGAGCCCCCAGAAGCTGGGGTAGCGGCAGAGCAGGGCTGTGAGCCCCACTGTCCCGGTCGGGCTGATGGTAGAGGAGCGGGTGAGGCACAAACGGGCTTTCTGGACCCTCCCTCCCTCTCCTTGCCTCCTAAGGAGATGCCGACTGCAGCCATGTGGGGCCGTGAGGCAGAGGCCGCCTCTCAAGCCAGATGGGACAAAGCCAGACCTCGGCTCAGCCGCGAGCTCCCTGGTGGGCCATGATGTCTCAGACCTCACTTGCCAGGCGGGTGACGGCCGGTGTGTGCCCAGCTGGCATTGCTGGGGCTGGAGTGTCACCTTGAGAAGGGGAAGCGACACGGCACCCAGCCCTCGCTGCGTGGAGCACCTCCCAGCCAGACGCTGCCTGTCAAACAGCGAGCAGGAACAGCCGCTGCTCGTGGGCAAAAGGCGCCTGGTGGCTGCGACTGTGAAATCGGGAGCAGCAGGATGGAAACACGCCGCACCGGGAAGAGGGTTTATGCGTATTAGAACAACACTCCCGGGATCATGTCGAATAAACATCTGGGGTCGAATGTTGCTGCGAGTACTTCATTTACAGAGAGGCGGGAAGGGATGACATTGCGGCGGGAGTTGGCAGGGATGAGAGATGACAGAGGGCTCGGTGTCTGACGCTGTCAATTGGGAAATTCGGGATGTGTGACACCGCCACGGAGGCCCAAACTTCGCCATGAAATGTATTAATCCTGTCAAGTCTGCAGCGAGCATCTTCAGGGATCACAACTGCAGAGGAAGTTTGATTTCAGACCCAATAGTTGACTCCTTGCAGATGGTTTCCCTTAAAAAGGAGCTTTGCAAACCTGATTAAAAAATTACAGTTTGCTGAATTAAGTCTCTTCAAGAATTAGGTACATTTTCATCATTAAACATTAAAATCTGTAGTGTTGAAAAGAATCTCAGCACTGGACACAGAAGAGAAAGAAGGAAAAAATAAAGGAGGAAGGAAGGAAGGAAAGAAGGAAGGAAGGAAGGGAGAGAGAGAAACAGAAAGAGATGGGGGAGGGAAAAGAAAGAAGGAAGGAAAGGACGGAAGGAAGGAAAGGAAGAGGAGAGTAAGGAAGATCCGCTCGATTCTCCTTGGGTTGTTTTACACATTCATGAGCTTAAATTTGCTCCGAGTAGCTCTTGGTGCCAAGCGAATTAGCCCGTGAGAGTCAGCATGCCAGACCTCCGAGTTTTTGTAGTGCTAACGGGCCAAATTACAATGGTTTTTCTGTGCAATTTACTGTCGGGAACTCGAGTAGGAAAAGGATAACCACTATCTCCACCTCTTGGCCCCACAATGCAACATATTCAGAACTGGACTATAAGATGAGAGGGCTTGGAAGAAGACAGGAAGGAAAAGCCATAGTCTGAAGCTCTGTCGCAAACTTTTACAGGCTGACTTTTGCCACAGAGCAGTGGAAAGTAACTTCCAAAGGGTCCTAGAAAAGGTCTGACCTTTGGAGGAGGAAGTTGACTTTAAGAGGCAGCTTTTAGTATCTCAGGTTTAGTATCTCGGGTTGAGAGCCTTCTACTGAGACTATACCACCTACACGGTAAAGCCTGGCAAGCTACTGTGTTTTATTTACTTTTTATGCCAAAGACTAGTAACTATTATGGACCTCAGTTCCATAACCTGAAGAATGGTTTTGAGCTCCTCCTGTCCCTGGAGCAAGTAGATGCCCTTGGGTTGCACTTGCTTGTGACAGGACTAATGGAGATGTTACTAGTGCCCACTCGAGCAAATCAATGAACAATGGGAAGACAGTGATACAGTATCTCAGGTGACAAAGATCCAGAGCTATGACACCAGGAACCAAGACGGGCTGGCTGGTGACTAGAGGGCTGGGTAAGTTAGTGGTAGACGGAAAGCGATCGATCAGTGCATTAATAGACCGATGAGTGGGTGGTGGATGCTAGACTCGATAGATGAGGGGATGGGCAGGAGTGTGGCTGGGTGGTTGTGAGGGATATAATGGATGGAGGTCGGGCAGATTCGAGGATGGAGCGGTGGAGCATGGAAGTGCTAGTGGATGGATGAGTGAGCGAGTGGAAGGCTGCACAGGTGGAAGGATGGGCGGGCGCATGGGCAGACGGATGGGTGGGTGGATAGATGAATGGATGCAATGATGGGTGTGCGGATTAGTGGATGCTTGGTGGACAAATCTCTGTGTGTAGAGAGTGGGAGAGGGATGAGGCAGATGGAAGGACGTGTAGATGAGTGACCAGATGGAAGGGCACGTAGATGAGTGACCGGAGGAGCCGGAAGTGATGCATGGGCGAGCGAATGAAGGATTCGCTGAGGAAATACAGAGGGCTGAAGGGAAAGGTTTGGAGGATCCAGATAAAGCTGAGAAATGCTCTGGAATCTGTGTCTGTGAGAAGGAGGGAGAGAGCAACTGAGTAGTGGAGTGGTGCTACAATAAGCTTGGTCAGATGGGACGGGATAGAGAGCCCTGGGTAGGGATCATAGAGAATCCTGGGATGGGATAGAGAGAGCCCTGGGTAGGGATCATAGAGAATCCTGGGATGGGATAGAGAGCCCTGGGACGGGATACAGTGAGATCTCGGCCCCACAGGGGAAACTCTTGTCTAGCTGTTTTCTAGGCACTGGGGGTGGAAGGGCAGATGCCAGGGCCATCTCGACCTCCGCTCTGCCAGGGGATGCCCTAGGAAAGTCTTCACAGCCTGGCCTCAGTTTCCCAGACCCTGTGGAGTGGGGAAACCAAGAGCCCATGATTTGTCACTACCAACCCTTAGGGGACTCTTCCCATCAAATGCCCCAAGCAGTTGGTCTGTGCGTACACCAGGTCTCACACAGGGTGGCCCCTCCAGGCCCCTCTCTTCCTGCGCCTGCAGGCTCATCTCTGGATGGCAGGAAGATGAGCCCCAAGGGCAGGCTGCCACCTCTGTTCCCAACTGCAGGTGAGCGGGAGCCGTGGCTGGCGTCTGTGCTGCGGTCCCAGGCCTCGGCTGCAGGCTTACCTCACTCGCTGTTTGCGCTTCTCTCCCTTCGGACAATTCACTGCAGATGACTTAACTGCAAAGCGAAACCATCCCTAAGCTTGAGTCGGATGTGACTCAGCCCTGAGAGCAGGGGTGGCCTGTGGGGGCGGGCAGCCGCGCGGGGCGCCTGCCCTAGTGTGGGGTCAGGGGGGGACCCAGGGCCCGGCCTGCAGCTCTGGCTCTCCCTCACCCCGGGGGCTGCAGGCACGATGTAGTCTCCAGCTTCAGCCTGTCTGGCCCCCTCTGCCCGGACAGAGGCGCCGCAGAGCACATGTGGGGCGGATCCTTCTGCGGCTCCATGCATGGCCTTCAGCCACGCTACAGCAGCCCGTCGCCTCCACCGGCACAGGCCTCACCAGAAGTGACAGGCTCCTGGTGGGGTCTGTCCTCTGCCCCCACTGCACAACCAAATCACACAGAAGTCTGGGGGCCTGGGCTGTGTGCCAGAGGCGAGCCACGGAGCTCTGGCCCAGCTCCTTCCTCTTAACACCAGCCTAGGCCTTGCAACTAGCCCACATCAGGTGCCAGCTACCGCCTCCCCCTCGGGCTGCTCACCAAAGCCCCCTATCTGGAAATGATAGTAGTCAAGGTGCCAAAGTGGAGCGGCCAGAAAGGGGTCCTGGGCACAGTCTTGGGGGGCTGGTGGAGTCTAAGATCTGAACTCACCTTGTATCTGAATGGCCTTTTTGGGCACCAGAGCAGGAACTGGACCTTTCTCCAGGGACAGGGGGGGGGGGGCCGTGTCCCCAACACACATGTGAGTGCACACACACACACACATACACACACACACACACACACACACACACACACACACACACACACACACACTGGCTCCTCATCCCTCACTAGAGGTTCCTCACTGGGGCAAAGAACAGCATATTCTGTAAGTACCAGCATCCTCTGTGCTTCTCCCCAGGGAAGTTCCAGAGTCTGTCAGACAAGCCCACAGCAGGGACCCGGGGCCTCGAATGTCTCGGAATGTCCCCAGGCCGGCGACTTGCCATGTTGATCCAAGTTCCTCGGCTTCCGGCCGCAAGTACCCGGTGCAATGACTGTCGGCAGCGGGGGCTGTGCCCTTGGCGCTGGCTTCCAGCTGACGGCCCTGGCCAAGGCAGCTAAAGAGTGTGATGGGAGCTGGGCAGAGATGGCTACGGCTGGACCCCGCACTCTGAGGGACACCCGTTACACTCCCCTGCAGAGAAGTGCTGGCCCGACCCCACCGTGTGGAACCGGAGTGTGGAGCTCAGAAACCCGCCCGCACGCTTCCCTGACGCCAGAGGCAGGGAGCGCCCCTGCCCCTCCTTCCACACGCTTCACTCCCCTCCCTGTGCCTGATGCAACAACCCCAGAAGAGGTACCAACAACTGCCTGGGAAAGTGTCTAGGGTGGTCAGGGGCCAAACCCAGGGACAGCAGCTGGTGGACAAGCTCCCCAGCCCAGGCGCCCAGCAGAGCGCTCTGCCACAGCCTATTAGGTGACGGAACCCGAGAGCTGTGTGCCCAGGCCTGGCTCAAGCCGTCGCCTCTAGGTAGAGAGCGCCGAAGTGAAGTTCCCCATCCTAGAGGGCTCTAAGCCCTTGGCTAAAGGGGTTCTTGCTTCCCCTGCTGGTGCATGATAAACGGATGGATGGGGGAAGGAAACATGGGATGGACATGGGTGGACGAATGAAGGTGAACAGATGGACGTAAGTGGATAGTGGATGAATGGATGAATAGGTGGGTGTGTGAGTGGGCAGGTGCATAAATGGATGGGCAAATGACAAACTGATGGATGGATGATGGGTAAGTGGACAGTTAGTGGACAGACAGATGAGTAAACAGAGGAGATGGGTAGATGGATGAGGGTGGATGGATGGATGGAAAGACGAATAAGAGGATTATGGAAGACAGGCAGGTCGATAGATGGACACATAGATGGGGTTGGGTTGGTGGATGGACAGATGGACAGGTGGGTGGATGGACACATAGATGGGTTGGGTTGGTGGATGGACAGATGGACAGGTGGGTGGATGGACAGATGGACAGGCGGGTGGATGGACGATGGATTAACAGATGAATGAATGGATTAATGAAAGATAGGTGGGTGGTTGGGTGGATAGAGGGATGGATGATGGATAAATGGATGCAAGGGTGACTAGGTGGATGGATGAATAGTAGATAAATGGGCGTGCCCGAAAGAATCAAGAATGAGATAAAACCTCCTCCATGAAGTTCTTCTGACCCGGCTGTGGAACATCCGTCCATCGCGCCACACCCCCTTCCGCCCTTGTCTCTAGTTTCCTATCTAGACCAAAAGCCATATGCAGGCAGAATCCCTGAACATTACAGCCCACAGGGCACTCCTCGTGTTCTCCGTGTTCTCCTTGTCCACCGTGTGCTCAACAGTGGGGGCCAGCCCCTGCAAGACACTAAAGGCCTTCACTTGTGGTCAGCCCGATCAGCAACCCCCATTCGCCTCTTGCACAAGCTGCTTCCTGTTGGCACCGGATTCACCCCTACCCCTGTGAGGTGGGTTAGAGAACCCGGATTCACCCCTGCCCCTGTGAGATGGGATAGAGACGCGGGATTCACCCCTGCCCATGTGAGGTGTGTTAGAGACCCGGGATTCACCCCTGCACCTGTGAGGTGGGTTAGAGACCCGGGATTCACCCCCTGCCCATGTGAGGTGGGTTAGAGACGCGGGATTCACCCCCTGCCCCTGTGAGGTGGGTTAGAGACGCGGGATTCACCCCTGCCCCTGTGAGATGGGATAGAGACGCGGATTCACCCCTGCCCATGTGAGGTGGGTTAGAGACGCGGGATTCACCCCCTGCCCCTGTGAGGTGGGTTAGAGACCCGGGATTCACCCCTGCCCCTGTGAGGTGGGTTAGAGACCCGGGATTCACCCCTGTACCTGAGAGGTGGGTTAGAGACCGGGATTCACCCCTGCCCCTGTGAGGTGGGTTAGAGAACCCGGGATTCACCCCTGCCCCTGTGAGGTGGGTTAGAGACCCAGGATTCACCCCTGCCCATCGAGGTGGGCTATAGACCAGGGATTCACCCTGCCCCTTGAGGTGGGCTAGACACGGGATTCACCCCTGCCCCTGTGAGGTGGGCTAGTGACCCGGGATTCACTCCTGCCTCTCTTGGTGGGCTAGAGATCTAGTAGTTCTGTGCCCCCCACCCCAGCACTTTCATCTGAACCTGAGTTTGACCAGCCGGGCTGGGCTGTGGAGTCCCAGAGCAGGCCTCTGAGCTGGAGGCATAGGGCATGTGGCGGCACGCCTGGCTGTAGGGTGTGTGGGGAAGCAGAAACTCCTGTGAGCACAGCGTGGGGTCAGGCTCCAAGGGGTCCAGAGCCCGTCCATGGTTCAGGGTTCCGTGGGGGTCAGGCTCCAAGGGGTCCAGAGCCCGTCCATGGTTCAGGGTTCCTGGACACCAGGTTCCATAGTCCTCTGGTCTGAGCCACCTTCACCTGTGTCACTCGTATCACTTGTCTTCCCTTTGTTCATCGATTTGCTCGAGTGGGCACCAGTAACATCTCCATACGTCCTGTCGCTGGCAAGTGTAGCTCAAGAGCATCTGCTCGCTCCAGGGACAGGAAGAGCCTCAGACCATTCCTTCAGGTCACGGGAATGAGGTCTATAATTGTTACTGGGTTTTGGCATATCAAATAAAACACGGGTTGCTTGCCAGGCTCTGCCATGTAGACGGTATACTCTCAGTAGAAGGTCCTCATCTCGAGCATTTACTGAAGAAACTTAAAGGGTTTTCTCATGGGTGGAGCCCCGAGGAACAGGCTGGGGCTTCAGCCCCCTAATCCCGAGAGTCTGTGGGGGCTGTGGGCATGGACAGATGTTTGGGCTGGGGCCAGCCGCTGACCAGGTGACCGCTGATAAGCTCATTGGTCCGTGTGTCCATATCTGCGGGGTAGGTGTGGTCCAGGACAGAGATTGGGGCAGGAGGGGTCTGTTTCCACGCTGACTCCTGCAGGCGGGATCCCTGCAAGGGAAGAAGCGGGTCACCGGGGGCCAAGTGGGGGCCAGGCTCCAATCCAGCGTGCCTCAGTTTCCCCAGGCCTAGCTCACCGAATGCAAACATTGGGCTTTGGGGCTCCAAGGTCCAAGCCATCTGTGGACAGCCAAGGAGGGTCCAGTGTACCCTTCGCCCAGACCCCATCCTAGGGGCAGACCCCAGGACCCAGAAGCTGCCAGGGGAGTTTCTAGTGCAGGCTGGCTGCTGGCACAGGTGTCTTCTCTCTCGCCTCCGCCTTGCTGCCAACAGGGGCTTATTTCAAGCGGCAGCCCCAGGAGCTTGCTGGAAAGCTGGGACCCTGGCGGGCTAATGGGCGGTTAGGAGCCGGGCCCTGCTGTGCTGGCAGAAAGGCGGCACCTCGGGCTCTGTTCTGCCAGCACCCTCCCTGCCACCCTGGAGCTGACCGTGTGTGTCTGCCACCGCCGCTGTGGCTCCCGGGTGCCCAGAGCAGGCAGGCATGAAGACATCTGCCCAGGGAGGGTGTGCCCAGAGTGCCAGTCAGCTGCCCGCCCCTGCCATAGGGGCCGAGCTGCAGGGGACGGGCAGCGTGGCTGGGATGGCGGCCCCAGAGACAGCTCCCACCCACACAGCGTGGCTGCCTCTGAGCTGTGGCTCTGCTCAGCCTGCGGGGGACTGTCCCTGTCCCCTGCCCTGCCCCTCGGCCCTCGGGCATGAGCTGGCTCAGCCCACAGCAGGGAGAGAGTAGGTCATGCAGTCTGGAGGACCAGCTCTGTGCTCTGAGCCCAAATTTGGGTGCCCAGGAATGGGTGGAAGAAGCTCCCCAGGGGGCCCCGAGGAAGCAAGGGGGGGCTCACTCCCCAGGTCCCGAGCAGGTGGCCCTTGGGCTCTCTGGGGGTGCCTCCAGCCCCCATACCTCCCTTCCTCCAAGACAAGGGGTCTCCCCGGAGTGGGGGGTGGCTGGCACGGTCAGGGGCTGCTCTGCCCTCAGTCTGGGCACAGAGCGACCTCGCCTCCTTCCAGGGCCTCTCTGGCTCCTTCAGCTCTGCTGCCTTTCAGACATGGATGGGGAATCTCTCCACACACCTTGTCCCCGGGACCCTCTCCTGTCTCCATCCTGGGACATTTTCCCAGTGACAGTGTAGTCTGGTTGGGTCAGGCCACATGCCCGCGTGGTCTGGGGGCGCAGCCCATGGACCCCGCCATGAGCACCACAGCCTGTCAGCACGTTCGCCACCGGCTGTTCCCTCCAAACCACGCCGCTGGGCCCCAGCCTGCAGCTGCCGCCTCGTCTCCACATCCGTGTCTCACTCTAGAGTGTGGCCGTGCGAGGGACCCGGGTAAGGTGTCTCACGCCGTCTCTGCTGTCCCTGGGCCCTTGCCTGCTGACTCAGCCCCGCAGCAGCGTCACGTGCTCACCAGCTTTCTCTGACTGGTCTCAACCCCTACAGCCTCCCCAGGCACACAGGGGACCAGCCAGGCCCTACACAGAGGCGTCTTGAGGGCGCGGGGTGTCCTGCTCAGGCCCAGACCCTCATCTCGGGAACAGCCCCCCAACCTCGGGCCTGGGGGCAAGGGGAGCCCCTGACCCAGGTGAAGTCAGAGCCGGCACCCCCTGTAGCCCTCCCCAGCAGAGAGCAGAGCTGGGACTCCCCCCAAGCCGGGCTCTGGAAGGTGACACGTGCGGGAGGGTCCTCTGGTGACGCATCTGTCTGAGGGGATGGCGGCATGGGAGGCGGGGAGGTGGGAGCCAGGGTGCCCCTCTGCATGGCCGCTCACTGGCCGAATGAGACATCAGAGCTGTGGCCACCTCCTGACACTTCCTGACCCGCTGACCCCCGTCGCTGCCACGAGCCACTGCAGGGGCTGAGCAGGTGGGATGGAGTTTTGCAGAGCCCCAGCCCGCATGTCACACAGCCATGACCTCTGCCCCCGTGGCCCTGGTTTCCAGACCCACCCGCCCTGTGCCCTCACGCGGCCTCACAGAGCCGGCCGGATGGCAGGCCAACACTTGGCACTTCCCAGCACCCCAGCTGGGCACAGCCCGCCTGCTGCCCCATGCTCATGCCAACAGCCCAGCCTGAGGAAGTGACCTTGCATCTCCTCAGTGAGGCCACAGCACCACTGAGGCAGAGACCAAGACTCAGAGAGGTTAAGTACCGGGCCCAGGTCACACAGCACAGCTCAGGGTCAAAGCTCTGCCTTCTCCCCAGGAAAAGCCTGGAAGGTTCTAGACATCTGTTTACTAGGCTCCCTCCTGGAGCCCGGGTGGCTCCTCCCGGCATCCCTCCCCCCCACCTCTGAGCGGGGGTCTGGGGCTGAGAAGCTGCAGAAAGCTTCCCGGGCGCCTGTGACTCATTTCCCAGGCTTCTTAAGCCTCTGGTCTCGCCTGCTCATTAGGAGCCGAGGCAGTGGGCGACGGGCGCGTGCCTGCTGGCTCAGGGGAGCGGTAGGAGCCCACCCTAATTGCCAGGCAGCTGTGGCGACTCATTAGCAGTGATAAAACCGGGGCCGCAGCCTGGCACTTTCAGAGTCCACGGTGCAGTCACCACCGTGACGGTTGAACGCCTGCCCCGAGCCCCACGTCACTGAACTCACCTGAGTGCCCGCCCCAGCCTGGGCAGCCCCCCCGTCCCACCTTTTGCCCTGTGGGTTGAGCCTGTCCCTGCTCAGCGGAACCCCCTCTCTCACTCCTGTGTGTCCGTGTCTCATCGCGAGACCCAGCCGCCTCCCCCAGCCCCCAGCTGCTGCCCCGGGTCTGGCCCCAGCTCTACACCCCTCACACCCCAGTTCCTGCTGCTTCGGGGTCGGCCCTGGCTCTGCACCTTCCCTGCTCTTCATATTCCTGAAGCAAGCAGATGCCATTGGGCTACACTGGCACGTGATAGGGTCAAATGGAAACGTTACTGGCGCCCGCTTGAGCAAATCAATGAATAACGTGATGTCAAGTGAATGTTTTGGAATCTTAAATTTAAATATTTAAAAATTTTTATGTCACCTTTTGAGTCTTCTGGATTTTGTTCTTCTGTTCTGAAGCTCATTTAATACCTGAGTTTTAGTGTCTGGTTCTTTGTACTTGCTTTGGGGTTTTACTGCATGTTCCTGAACTCCTAAACTCTCTCTTTCTCTCTCTCCCTCTCTCTCTCTCTCTCCCTCTCTCTCTCTCTCTCTCTCTCTCTCTCTCTCTCCCCCCACTGTATCACTGTATCACTGTCTTCCCGTTCATCATCGATTGGCTCGAGCGGGCACCAGTAACATCTCCATATGTCCTGTCTCATGCTAGTAGAGCCCAAGGGCACCTGCTTGCTCCAGGAACATAAAGAGCCTCAAACCATTACATCAGGTCATGGAATGAGGTATATAATTGTTACGGTATTTGGCATACCAAATACGACACGGGTAGCTTGCCAGGCTCTGCAAGTATTAGTAGTTTAAAATGTTCTTAATGTATTTTAATTCATATAAAAATATGGGACTCCCTCCCACTACGTTCTTATTTTGGCTGCCCAGTCAGAACTGCTCACAGGCACTTTAGACTTGGTCCTCAGGGGTCACTTCTGGAACTGCTCAGGGGACCTGCGCTGCTGGCGGAGCCGAGCCCCCACGTGCTCAGCTGCCTTCAATGCATGGAGCTCTCTGGCCTTTCTCTAAATTCTTAAAGTAGGGCCTTAAGAACTTTTCTTTTTTCGGTCATGGTCGTGGTTTTCTTTGTGAGTCATATATGGTGGCACTCCATATATGGCCCAGAGCCTCACAACAAGCACAATGGAATACTATGCAGCTGTTAGGAAAAATGAAGTTATAAAATTTGCCTATAAATGGATGGACATGGAGAAGATTATGTTGAGCGAAATTAGCCAGAAGGAGAGAGACAGATACAGAATGATGCATTTATTTGCATGGTATAAATATATATGTACATATTATGATACCAATATCCAAGGTCAAGTGAAACATATATCAGGAGGTCTTGTCAAAGGTGGAAATTATCACAAACGTGTGGGAGTCAGAGGTTAGGTAAGACAGAAAATGGAACAGGGTGCTAATAATTGTCGAGGGTACTAATGCCAACCTAGAACTGAGCATTAAATAGAGGCAAAAGGATACACATGACAACCTTTTAATGTATGTTCTGTAATCCATAGTCTGGAAGGGAAGGAAAAGAGAAAAGAGAGAGAAAGGGAGGGAAATGGAGAACCTGCCATGGAGTAGGGCTGGGGAAGGGGGAGGGAACCGGGGATGTTGGTGGTGGGAGATGGGCACTGGTGGAGGGACGGGTGCTGGAACACTGTATGACCAAAACCCAAACATGAACTTTTTAATTGTATATCTTTTTTATTTGTATATCTCATGGTGGTATAATAAAATACTTAAAAAAATAAAGATAGATATACATGCCTAAAAAAAAAAACAAGCCAGACGACCCCCCAACTCCATGAGGACCTCCATTTTCCACATCCGGACTTCCCCCTCATCAGAACTCTTTCCAGCAGACCAGTCTATCACAGCCCGGCTCGCGCGGCCGCTTGCAGCCGCGTGGTTCATCAATAAATGCTGGATTTTGAGATGACTACAAGAGTATGCTACCCGCACGGCAGAGCCTGGCAAGCTACCCGTGTCGTATTTGATATGCCAGATACCAGTAACAATTATAGACCTCATTCCCATGACCTGATGGAATGGTTTGAGGCTCTTTATGTTCCTGTAGCAAGCACGTGCCCTTGGGCTCTACTTGCATGAGACAGGTCATATGGAGATGTTACTCGCTCGAGCAAATCGACGATGAATGGGAAGACAGTGATGGTGGCACTCAGGGCTTACTCCTGTATCTGTGCTCGGGATCACTCGTGGCAGTGATCAGAGGACCATGTGCAGTTCTGGGGGATAAAATCTAAATCTTAGCCTTATGCCCGCAATGGCTCTACCTCCCTGCTAGGTTCCAGCCCTGTAGCCCTGCCCTATTAGACATGGGCCTTGCACAGGTTTGGAGATAACCTCTGGCTGCATGATTGGCTTAGAAATTAGTCTGGGATTTCCCCATGTATCAAATCCTGAGCTACTTTTGCTTCTTGCCCACTCTCCACAGGTGCTTTGCACGGGCCCTTCAGAGGCAGGAACTTGGCTCTGGTAAGTTAGCATTGACTAGACCTGAGCTAGGTGTGTGAACCTGGAGATTTGCATATGAGGGCTGGTTTTTGAGTCTGCAAGGCCAGCCCGTGAAGGAAGGTAGGCCTTGGGCTTTGGTGCCATTTTGAGGAGAAGAAACTTGCCTTTTGGATCAGAAGGATCCATCTTGGTTGTGGATCTGAACCTGAGCACATGATCTGGGTCCAGACAGAAATGGAAGGTTTTGGGTTTCCTCACCTTGGATTGTATTAGCAGAGTTTGCTTAATTTTTGGTGATAAGTAAAAGTCTTTGGAACTCAGATGAACTCGTGGATTCTGTCCATCCCCCACCGCTGGCTTTCAAGGTAAAGGGACTTTTCCCCTTCCTTGCTGTCGGGGACGCCAGCATCCCCCCGCACAGCTCAGGGACCCCGTGTGATGCTGGGTGTTAAACCCAGATAGCCCAAGGCAAGGCCTGGGACTCTACCTGCTGTCCTAGTTCTTGGGAGCCCAAACACAAATATTTAAATAAGTAAAATATATTGAGATTTATGCTCTAAGCGGTGCCCCAATCCAGATAATATCCTATGTGAGCTTGAGAGAATGCGGGCTGAGGAGAGGTCCTGGAGACAGGCATCTGTGAGGCCTCACCCGTCTCTGCTGCTCAGACATTTTATTCGAATCGTCTGCTTTGACATTTGCCTTTCAGTGTCCACAACTTAGACCGGTCACGTCTTTTGAAAGGACTGATCCCTCCATATTTCCAAAAGATTATTGTCTGAGTGACAGGTTTCATCTTAAGTTGCATTTTGTCTCACTCAGAATCCCAGCTCTTCTTTGACTAACAGTATGTCTCTTTTCTACCCTTTTCTTTTTCAACCATTCTGATCTTTCAGATCGAAAGCATGATTCATATAGATTGAGTTTAATTGGATCACAGCTTGTAGTCCATTCGGACATGTTTGCCTTTCAATTGAAATGCTTAATCCATTTAAGGCAATTTAATTACTGATGAAGTGGTATTGATGTCTGCCACAGGGCTGTGTAATTTCTGCATGCTAGCTTTGCTTCCTCTCTCTCCCCACCTCCTGTGGTAGACCCTTCCTAAGCACAGTCTTCTTCTTTCTTGTTCTTCTTGTTCTTGTTCTTGCTCTTGTTCTTGTTCTTCTTGTTCTTGTTCTTGTTCTTGTTCTTGTTCTTCTTCTTGTTCTTGTTCTTGTTCTTGTTCTTCTTCTTCTTCTTCCTCTCTCTCCTCCTTCTCCTCCTCCTCCTCCTTCTCCTTCTCCTTCTCCTCCTTCTCCTTCTCTTTCTCCCTTCTCATTCTCCTTGCCTTCTCCTCCTCCTCCTCCTCCACCTCTTCCTCCTCCTCATTCTTCTTTTTTTTTCTTCTTGATTCACACCCAGTGATACTCAGGGGTTACTACTGGCTCTGCACTCAGGAATTACTCCTGACAGTGCTTGGGGGTGCTAGGGATTGAATCCAAGTCAGCTGCGTGCAAGGCAAACACCCTCCTCGCTGTGCTGTTGCTCCGCCCCTCTTGCTGTTGTTTTTTTCCTATATTTTCCAGTTGTTTCGTTACAACTGGAAAATATAGGGAACAACAACAGCAAGAGGACTTGCCTCCGCAGAACTCCACCCAGCAGACCAGCCTATCACAGCCCGGCTCATCGAGATCCACCCTGCTGCAGTCTTTTTTTAATCCGGCCCAGGTATGCTGATCCAGAGACAGACATGGGGCAGAGCTGCTACTGGCTCTCCCTGTGCCCAGCCACTCATGAGGTGCCCAGGAGGGATGGCAGGTTCTAGCCCTGGCCCGCCACCCCAGCAGAGCCTCACAACAAGCCAGACAACCCCCCCACTCCATGAGGGCCTCCCTTTTCCACATTCGGACATCCCCCTTGTCAGAACTCCACCCAGCAGACCAGCCTATCATAGCCCTGGATTTTGAGATGACTACAAGAGTATGCTACCCACACAGCAGAGCCTGGCAAGCTACCTGTGTCATATTTGATATGCCAGATACCAGTAACAATTATAGACCTCATTCCCATGACCCGATGGAATGGTTTGAGGCTCTTTATATTCCTGGAGCTAGCAGGTGCCCTTGGGTCTACTTGCATGAGACTGGTCATATGGAGATGTTACTGGTGCCCGCTCGAGCAAATCGATGATGAACGGGGAGACAGTGATACAGTGACAGTGATTTTCCAGTTGTTGGCCATGGTTTGGGGGGTTGCAGTGAGCATCTTCTACCAGCCTCATTCTGGTTAACACTTGGATTCTAAAGCACATGAACCTCTTTTCCTCCTAGCGCCTACATTTGCATGGTCAAACATCCCTACTATGGTCATACAAATATCATTACTATGGTCATACAAACATCCCTACTATGCTCATAGAAATATCCTTACTATAATCATATAAACATCCCTTTTTGTATCACTTGTATCACTTGTCTTCCTGTTGCTCATAGATTTGCTCGAGCAGGCACCAGTAACATCTCCATACATCCTGTCGCAAGCAATTGTAGCCCAAGGACATCTGCTTGCTCCAGGAACACGAAGAGCCTCAAACCATTTGTTCAGGTCATGGGAATAAAGTCTATAATTGTTACTGGTTTTTTGTATATCAAATGCAACACAGGTAGCTTGCCAGGCTCTGCCGTGTAGGTGGTACACTCTCAGTAGTAGGCTCTCATCTCGAGCTTTACTGATGAACCTAAACATGGAGAGATATAGGCTGGAGCAAAAGCCCAGAGGGTAGGGTGTTTACCTTGCTCGTGGCCTGCCCATGCCAGCCGGGGTTCGATCCCCGGCATCCCATATGGTCCCCTGAGCACCGCCAGGAGTAATTCCTGAGTACAGAGCCAGGAGAAACCCCTGAGCATTGCCGGGTGTGACCCAGAAAGTAAAATAAATAAATAAATAAATAAATAAACAAACAAACAAATAAATAAATAAATAAATAAATAAATAAATAAATAAACAGGGAGCGATCTGCTTTTCTCTTAGGTGGGGCTCTGAGGAGCTATGGAGTCCCGAATTTGGGAAAGACTGATCTCATGGTGTGGGTCTTGGCTTCTTGCTAGGCTCACTGGGATGATGGGCCATGGCTAGAACCTGCTTAGAACTATATAGAGTGTATAAATGTGAAAGATCCTGGGAAGGACCTGGACCTAACTTCCAGTATTATCTAAGACTGTCGCATGGCCGCAGAGCAGCCACATGCCGGTGCAGCTATGGGTCTGGAGTGTCTCTCTTCCGGGGTTGCTGGCTGTGGTGGTTGGGAGCTCGCAGTCACGCCTTCCGACATGACTTCAGACCCACAGCTGCACCGCTCGGCCCCATGTGGAAGCAGCCCATGGAGCTCCGGAGGGCTGTAAATGGTCTGCCAGCCCCCTGGCCGAGTCCAACATAGCTCCAAGGGTTGGCTCACTCGGCAGGGGAAGGCCACGCTGGCCGACTCGGAGCGGGGATTTGGGGTCCTCCTCCCATTCCTCCACATCCCTACTGTGGTCATATAAATATCATTACTATAGTCATACAAACATCCCTAATATGGTCATACAAATATCCTTACTACAGTCATACAAACATCCCTAATATGGTCATACAAATATCCTTACTACAGTCATACAAACATCCCTAATATGGTCATACAAATATCCTTACTACAGTCATACAAACATCTCTAATATGGTCATACAAATATCCTTACTACAGTCATACAAACATCCCTAATATGGTCATACAAATATCCTTACTACAGTCATACAAACATCCCTAATATGGTCATACAAATATCCTTACTACAGTCATACAAACATCCCTAATATGGTCATACAAATATCCTTACTATGGTCATATAAACACCCTTATATGGCCATACAAATATCCTTACTACAGTTATACAAACATCCCTAATATGGTCATACAAACATCCTTACTACAGTTATACAAACATCCCTAATATGGTCATACAAACATCCTTACTAGAGTCATACAAACATCCTAATATGGTCATACAAATATCCTTACTACAGTCATACAAACATCCCTAATATGGTCATACAAATATCCTACTACAGTCATACAAACATCCCTAATATGGCCATACAAATATCCTTACTACAGTCATACAAACAACCCTTATATGGCCATACAAACATCCTTACTACAGTCATACAAACATCCCTAATATGGTCATACAAACATCCTTACTACAGTCATACAAACATCCCTAATATGGTCATACAAATATCCTTACTACAGTCATACAAACATCCCTAATATGGTCATACAAATATCCTTACTACGGTCATATAAACGCCCCCCCTTATATGGCTATACAAATATCCTTACTACAGTCATACAAACATCCCTAATATGGTCATACAAATATCTCTTACTACAGTCATACAAACATCCCTAATATGGTCATACAAACATCCTTACTACAGTCATACAAACATCCCTAATATGGTCATACAAATATCCTTACTACAGTCATACAAACATCCTAATATGGTCATACAAATATCCTTACTACAGTCATACAAACATCTCTAATATGGTCATACAAATATCCTTACTACAGTCATACAAACATCCCTAATATGGTCATACAAATATCCTTACTACAGTCATACAAACATCCCTAATATGGTCATACAAATATCCTTACTACAGTCATACAAACATCCCTAATATGGTCATACAAATATCCTTACTATGGTCATATAAACACCCCTTATATGGCCATACAAATATCCTTACTACAGTTATACAAACATCCCTAATATGGTCATACAAATATCCTTACTACAGTCATACAAACATCCCTAATATGGTCATACAAACATCCTTACTACAGTCATACAAACATCCCTAATATGGTCATACAAATATCCTTACTATGGTCATATAAATATCCTTACTCTGCCATGTTGGCCCAACACTGGATTTGTGCTTACTGTCACTGTTTCTTCAGGATCTGAAAGAACCTCCATCAGAAGATCTTCCCTGAGCCTGGCCTGTCCCCGACCTGTCCCCTTGCGAACCCACAACCTCTGTTCTCCAACTTAGCCTTTTCCGGTGGAGCTGGCATCTTGGCCTGGGCTGTCTTAAGTTGAGTTCTTTCACGTCGCACTGTGAGCCTGAGATTTCTCCCAGCCTTTTTCTGACTTGAGACATTCTGTCTTTGAGGCCATACAATAGCCCAGAGCCTGTGTATTTATCCATTATCTATTATCCATCCCTGGCTTCAGAAGAGAATTTACCTCTTCTGCTGCTGCTATAGAGAGTCTTGGGTACATGAAGATCCTCACAGCTGTGAACAAATCTGTAGCAAACATCTGGGTATGTGTTTGGGGCCGAACTTCCTTTTGCAGTTTCTTTGGTAAATATTAAGGCATGTGATATCTGGGTGTGAGCGAAAGGCAGTGTTCAGTTCGTAGGAAGCCACCGCGCTGTGTTCCAAAGTAGCTGTCCGTTTACACTCCCGCCAGCAGCTAGTAAGAGCTCCTGAACATTTGCTGTCAGCTGTGTTTGTTCTCCCTGTGGAGGTCACTCTGACCGGGTGCTGAGCGCCCCTTATTGCTTGATCTCTCTTCCCTCCTACCCAGTCTGAGCGACCTCGCTCCAGGGTTACCTGCCATCTGTAGATTCTCTTTGATGAGTCATCTTAGAAGTCTTTGGGCCCATTTATTTTCATAATCTCGTAAATTTTTCTTAATATTCTTGTTTAATATTGAAAGTTCTTTATGTGTTTTATTCTGTTTTGTTATTTGAGATCATCTCCAGTGATGCTCAGGGCTCACTCCCGGCTCTGTGCTCAGGACTCACTCCCGGCTCTGTGCTCAGGGCTCACTCCCGGCTCTGTGCTCAGGGCTCACTCCCGGCTCTGCGCTCAGGGATCACTCCCGGCTCTGTGCTCAGGGCTCACTCCAGGCTCTGTGCTCAGGGATCACTCCTGGCTCTGTGCTCAGGGATCACTCCCGGCTCTGTGTTCAGTAATCACTCCTGGCTCTGTGCTCAGGGATCACTCCTGGCTCTGAGCTCAGGGATCACTCCTGGCTCTGTGCTCAGGGATCACTCCAGGCTCTGTGCTCAGGGATCACTCCTGGCTCTGTGCTCAGGTATCACTCCCGGCTCTGTGCTCAGGGATCACTCCCGGCTCTGTGCTCAGGTATCACTCTCGGCTCTGTGTTCAGGGCTCACTCCTGGCTCTGTGCTCAGGTATCACTCCCGGCTCTGTGCTCAGGATCATTTCTAGTGGACTCGGAATCATTCAGGGCTCAGAGATGGAAGCTGGGCAGACCCCGTGCAAGGCAAGCGCCGCCCCCCATGGTGCTTCCCTCCGGCCCCTCTCGTTTATTTTTGGATGAAGTTCTTTATCAGATGTTTCTTGCAAATATTTCCTCCTGGCTGGTCTTTCTTTAAAGTCCCCCAATGCATCACTCCAAAGAAGAAAACTTTCCATTTCACCTATGCTCATTTTATCCGTTCCTTCTCCCATGGACTGTGACTGCGCCTCAGAGGTAATTGTGTGCCCGGGACACTGCAGTTTACACCCTCTCGGCTCCTCCAGGTGAATAGTTAAACCCTTTGCTTTTAGGGATTTTAGAGCACATTTCTATCAATGACCTATTCTGAATTTTTTTTTTTGCTTTCATTTATTTTTTATTTAAATTTTCTTTTTTATGAAGCCACCATGACTTACAACTTTACTGAGAGTTGACTTTTAGATAGACAATGTTCCAACACTGGTCTCCCCACTCCAGTCATCTCCTCCGGGAACCCGGCTTCCCTCCCAACACACCAGCCTGTCTCCTAAATAGAAACGCTATTAAGTTTGGTTGTTGTGCTTTGGATCTCCTGTTTCCAGTGCAGTTGACTCTGTGGCATGGGTACAGGGCTGTGGGGCTGTACCACCCCTCCACACCCCAGGGACCCAAGCCCTGACCCCTGCTCCCCGTTACTTCCTGCCTGCTTCTTTCCCTCTCAGTCCTTCTCCTACCAATATTCCGGGGTCAAGGGTGATGTAGGCAATATTTGTTGACAAGACCATCTTTTCTTTAATATTTCATCTTTAGTATTTCACCTTCTTGGCCAAATATTAGCTCATTATAATTAGGGGAGTCTGTTTCTGGGGTCTCTTGTTTCTTTAAATTAATTTTTATTAAGGCATCATGTTTTACAAAATTATTTACAGCTGAGTTTCAGGCACAGTGTTCCAAAACCAATCTTACCACAAGGGTCAATTTGCTCCACCAATTTTCTCCTGATTGATCTGTTCATTCTTCTGCCAATACTACTGTCGCAGTCACTGTCACTGTCACTGTCTTCCCGTTCATCATCGATTTGCTCGAGCGGGCCCCAGTAACATCTCCATATGTCCTGTCTCATGCTAGTAGAGCCCAAGGCATCTGCTTGCTCCAGGAACATAAAGAGCCTCAATCCATTCCGGAATGAGGTCTATAATTGTTACTGGTATTAGGCATATATATCAAATACAACACGGGTAGCTTGCCAGGCTCTGCCGTGCAGGTAGCATACTCTTATAGGCATCTCTAAGTCCAGCATTTATTGATGAACCGCCACAAGCAGCCGCGAGCCGGGCTGTGATAGGCTGGTCTGCTGGGTGGAGGTCTGACGAGAGAGGAGTCGGATGTGGAAAATGGAGGCCTTCATGGAGTGGGGGGGTCGTCTGGCTTGTTGCGAGGCTCTGCTGGGATGGTGGGCCAGGGCTAGAACCCACCATCCCTCCCGGGCACCTCGTGAGCGACTGGTCACAGCGAGAGCCAGTAGCAGCTCTGCCTCATGTCTGCGAGTCTCTGGACCGGCATACCTGAGCCGGATTTAAGAAAGACTGCTGCAGGGGTGGAACTCGATGAGCCGGGCGCTGATAGGCTGGTCTGCTGGGTGGAGGTCAGACCAGAGAGAAGTCGGATGTGGAAAATGGAGGCCCTCATGGAGTGGGGGTCGCAGTGAGGGGGAATTTTATGGTACATCTTAAAGTTAGCCTGCCTGCCCTCTGGGTTCTCACCTTCAACATTGCATGGGTTATTTCTATGGGTTTGGTGTGGCTGCAGGCGTGATTCCTCCAAAAGGCACGTGTTGGAATGCGAACAGCCAGACTTGTGACCTTAGATAGGAAGACTCGTAGAGGTGATGAGATCATCAAAGCAGAGCCTTCATCAATGGAACTAGTGCTACACAAAAGTCCTCAGACTCCCAAGCCTGTTTCCCATGCTGTAAGAAGGAACAAGTACAGGGGTTAAGGTGATTGTCTTGTATGTGGCCAATACAGGTTCGAAACCCTGGTACAGTATATTGTCCCTCAAGCACTTCCAATAATGACCTCTGAGCACTGAGCCAGGACTAGCCCTGGAGCATAGCTAGGTGTGGCTCACACATACACCCTCCGAAAGAGTCCATTCTCCAGAAAGAGCAGCCCTCTGTGGCCTGACTCCTGAGTCTCACACAGTCTCCAGAGCAGTAAGAAGTGAAGTTCGCGTCTGTCACCACTGGGCTGGAGGGTAACGTCACAGCAGCCACAGAGACGCAGGCAGCTATTCCGAATCCATTGCCTCTCTCGATAAACTTCATGACAACGTTTGTCCGAATTCCCAAAAATCACACTCTGGGATCTTTTTCTGAACCAAGGTCACACTAAAACTCTACATCAAGTAGGAGATTGAGATCTGGACCCCCTTAAAAATGCCCGTCCATAAACATGGTTAGTGTCCCACTAATTTGTTTACTCTTCTTGGTGTCATGTTAAATTTAGAGTTGAGCATTTTATATTTGGGGGCGGGAGTGGGTAGCACTAATGCAACTGGTATCGGGCAAATTCTATTTGTTCATTCCTGACCTGTAGGAAAGCAATGGGCACTTTCATATAGACTTTTAGCCTACCACTTTGCTATGTCTCTCTTTCAAGAATTTTCTCATTTTCAATGTCTCTTTTGAGTTTTCTTGTGCAGACATTCCCAGCCCTGAGACTGTGAACAAAGGTGTTTTGGCTTAATGTGTCCGAACACTCCGCCTGCTTCCCCCTTTTCTTGTCAATCTACTACCAGGGTACACCCTTGGCTTATGCCCCAAGCGTGTAGGACGGTTTCCAGTTCCTCACCACTGAGCACACTTTAGACGCAGGCAGTCTGGAGCATCATTGATTGAGCTGAGGGTTCTCTCTCTCTAGTCACGGAGTATCATCGATTGAGTTGAAGGTTTCTCTCTAGTAATGGAGTATCAATGATTGAGCTGAGGTTTCTCTCTCTCTAGTCATGGAGTATCATTGATTGAGTTGAGGGTCTCTTTCTAGTCATGCTTCACTCGGAATTTTTATTCAAACGGGTGTGGAATTTTCTGCATATATTGATATGGAGCTGTGGTTTCTCTTCTTTGACATGATGGAAAATATTCGTGATTTATTACTCTTTCAATTATAATTTTTTATTTGGTCCCTGGTTTAAAACAGGCTTTACTACTATTGTTTTATCCTAGCTAAACTACTTTCCCAGAGTTCCACCCTGCAGCAGTCTTTTTTTTAAATCCGGCTCAGGTATGCCAGGCCAGAGACTCACAGACATGGGGCAGAGCTGCTACTTGCTCTCCCCTGTGCCCAGCTGCTCACGAGGCGCCCAGGAGGGATGGCGGGTTCTAGCTCTGGCCCGCCACCCCAGCAGAGCCTTGCAACAAGCCAGATGACCCCCACTCCATGAGGGGCCTCCATTTTCCACATCCGACTCCTCTCTCGTCTGAACTCCACCCAGCAGACCAGCCTATCACAGCCTGGTTCATCAATAAATGCTAGACTTAGAGATGACTACAAGAGTATGCTACCTGCACAGCAGAGCCTGGCAAGCTACCCGTGTTGTATTTGATATGCCAAATACCAGTAACAATTATAGACCTCATTCCGGAATGGATTTGAGGCTCTTTATATTCCTGGAGCAAGCAGATGCCATTGGGCTCTACTAGCATGAGACAGGACATATGGAGATGTTACTGGGGCCCGCTCGAGCAAATCAATGATGAACGGGAAGACAGTGACAGTGAAACTGCTTCCCACCACACCCCCAGGCCGACCCCACCCCCCACTGTCCCAGAATCCTCTTTCTCCCCTCCCCCATTTTGCCTCTGCCTGGCACTACCTCGGAGTTTGCTTTAACTGGGGGTCCGGGTGGGGGTGGTTGTCCCTCGTGTTGTTTCTTCGTGTTCTGTATATGAGCGACGTCATTGGGTGAGTGCCTTTTTTCCTTCTGACTCACTTCATTCAGTGTAACGCCCTCCTCTCACCGATTCATCTTTTTTGTCGTCGCAGAGTCGAACCCTCTGTGTGTACAGGCCACAGCTTCATCCTGCACACATCAGAGGGTTATTAAATGCTGAACCCGTCTTGCAAACGCGGTATAAATCCCTCTGGCTGTTTTCTATACATGGTGTGGCTTATACATGACAAGCCCTCTCTAAGTGGTGCTACACAAACTTTATCCACAGAGCGTATGAGCCATATGAATTGCTCTCTGAGCTTTATACAGGAAGTGTTACATGTACATCACTGGCTGGCAAGCAATATTTGGTTTGGAATTAATTGTTCATGAGCAATAATGGTCTACATTTTTCTTTTCCTGTAATGTTTTTTTCCCTTCTTTTTGGTCATGCTCAAAGATGCTCAGGGGTTACTGCTGGCTCAGCACTCAGGAATTACCCTGGTGGTGCTCAGGAGACCATTTGGGATGCCAAGGAACGAACCCGGGTCAGCTACGTGCAAGGAAAACACCGTGCCTGCTGAACTATTGCTCCGGCCCTTCCTGTAATGTCTTTATGTAGTTTTCGCCATAGGATGATATGGGCCCCATTGAATAAATTAGGAAGTGTCCTTTGACCTTACTTCTGGGAGACATTGTTGAGAATTGAAGCATTTCTCTTAATCACTTTACAGTATTCTGAATCTATGGGACTGAATAGCCAATAAACTGTGTAAGTCTTTAGGGGACCCATCTGGGTGGGGAGTTTTTTGCCTGGAATATTATTATTGTTATTATTATTATTTCACATTCTTAATAGCTCGGGAGTTTTAAACACTGCCTATGTCTGCCCCTGCCTCTATGAGTTTCAGCAGATTGTGTCTTTCCAAGGTGTGGGGGTAGAGCTGATAACACTCCCTGGTGCACGTTTATATCCTTGGGATGCGTCGTGATGCCCCTTTCCATATTTGACATAGCAGTAAGTATCATTTCTCCTAAAAAATTTATCTTTTTGGAGATTTAGCTTTTGGTCCATTTGTTTCTCTACTGATTTCCAATTTTCAGCTTCACCGACTTACTTAATTTTTATTATTTTATTTGGCCTTATTTTACTCTTCTAGTTTGCAAAGGTAGAAGCTGAGATGCTGGATTGTAGCTTGCTTCTTGGGGCCACACCGGTCATTCTTGGTGGGATACTCCTGACCGCACTCAGGAATTTTGCTGGACATAGAACCGAGCCTGCGGCTTGCGGCAAACGCCCGACTCGCTCCGGTCCCACTTTTCTATATTTGCTATAACTCCAATGCCACAATCTTCGTTCTGCACAATTTCCTCATGCACCCTACAAATTTTGAGAAGTTAGTTGTGTTTCCATTGTCCCTTGGTTTATAACATCTTAATCATTTTCTTTTAAAAAATTTTTGTTATACTACCATGAGATACACAATTACAAAGCTGTTCATGATGAGGTTTCAGTCACACAGTGTTCCAGCACCCATCCCTCCACCAGTGCACCCTTCCCACCACCAATGTCCCCTGACTCCCTCCCCTCCCCCAGCCTGCCTCTATGGCAGGCACTTCTTCTTCTCTCTCTCTCTCTCTCTCTCTCCAACTCCCTCCCTCTCCCTCTCTCTCTCCTCTTACACACTGTGGTTTGCAATACATACATTTTCTCTTTGATCTTTATTTGGAAGCCGACTCTTGTTTGATCTCCAACTACTAAGGGATAATGTGGCTATCTCTCATTATTCATTTCTAATTTAATTCTTGTTTGCTCTAAATGCAGATATTATGTGATATCTAGTATTTAAATCTGTGGAATATATGGGTCAGAGTGTGATTTCTCTAACAGATTGTTCCATGGGGCCACTGAGATGAATATAAGTCTTGCCGGAAACCTATGACAGTTGGCTGATGGTGTTGGTGAGTCCAACTCTACCCTTGCTCATTTGCTTCCTGCACACTCTGTCCTTTTGCTCCCATAGGTGTTCATGAGTGCCGAATAACGGATTCATCTCTGTTTCCTTGCTGTGCCATTTCTTACTGCACATGCTCCAACACTGTTATTAGGGCCGATGTGTTAAATCCCGCAGAAATGGCTCCTTTATCACTGTGTAAAAGCCTCCATTTATCCATGTCTAATTTTCGTGTTTGGAAGTTTGTCTGAATTTATTACCACTATTATAACTCTTCTAACTATCAATGTTTTCGGGTTATTTTTCTTTATTTATTTGCCAGTTTTCCTTTTATCTAGACGTCATGATTTATAACGGTGTTAACGACAGAGTTTACGTATAAAATGTTCTACCTCCTAACCACCACCTGTACAGTTTCCTTCGCCCATGACCCCAGGTTCCCCACCTCACCCCACCCATTCACCTCTACATCTTTATATAATTTTCTATTTAAGGTGTATTTGCTGTAAGCATCAGTATAATTGTGACTTTTTTAAAGTGATCTGTTCTAACAATCTCCTAACTGGCATATCTAGACGTTTAAATGGTGGATAAATATTCATCATAGACGTGGCTGTTTTCTATCTATTGACTTTGCTTTTTTATTGTTGTTATTTTTTTATTCCACACCTTGTATGCCTTTTATTTTCAATTGCACATTTTATAAGTCTCTATATGACTTCATTTAAATGATTCCGTATTAAAAAGATTTAATTTTCTATTCTGCCATAGTAGACCAATGACACTTTCTTTCTCAAACATTTTAAAATGGTGACTCAGGAACTTGCAATATGCATTTACAACAAATCTACATTTACCATCAAACGAAACCAGTCTGGAGACAGCACTGTGGGGTAGAGCGTGTGCTTACGTTTGGTCTCAGCATAGCACACATGAGAATGTCATTTACTGGAAGGAGGCGGATCTTATTTATTTCCATTTTTTGGGCCACGCCCAGCTGCACTCGGGCTTCCTCCTGGTTCTGTGCTCAGCAAATTGTTATCTGCTTGATTAATCAAGAACAAGAAAGACACAAGTTTCTCCCCCCCGCCCTTCACTCTCTCCCTAGCCAACACCCTCCATTTCTTTATGTAGATGTAAGTTTCTCCCTTGTGCTATTTTTTCTTCTCTCTGAGGAGTTTCTGGAATATTTCTTATAGTGGGGCTGCAAGAAACTTCAGAGGGTAGGGTGCTTGCCTTGCACATGACCGATGGGGCTGTGATCCCCGGCATCCTATATTGTTGGGTGACGTGCCCTACTGAGCTTTGGGTTCCTGCTACATTGAGCTTATGCTAAGAGCTGCTCCCTGCCTTTAGGGAATCTCCAGAGCAGACACAATAGGAGCTTGGGCAGAATTGGATGGATTTCATAATTTATACGACATAAATATTCTTATTATGAATCTTGCTTGCCCCAGTTCAATACTCTTCCTATTCCCACAGGTCCCCACGAGGGACATACATGTTGATATTCCAAGAGTACTTGGCCATGTTGGATCAACCATAATGTAATCAGTCCTCCTAGTTGAAAGAGACGTGCCAGTGAGCCTCCGGGCAAACTGACGTGTTTCTGATTCCAAAGGTTCTGATGGAATTATTCTGATGGAATTTTGGACCTTAGTGGGATCTAGAGTTTGGAATAAGCTGGCTATATATTCATGGTAAGAAGAATTATTGCCATTCTCTACAAATTACATTCTGAACTGCTTTCTGGTTCAGAGATGCAGCCCCTCCCCACTTTGCTAGGGAGATGGCATCTCAGGGAGTCAGCTCTGGCATTTGTGAAGCTTGAGCCAAAAGGCCCACCTGAAGTTCTGCATTTCTATAAGGTCATTTACCTGGCTTCCTCTCTAGATAGCCCAGCCCACCATGGGCTGGGCTGGAAGGTTTTGCGGGCTTCCAAGTTAAACTAGGAGAAAGAAGAAAGAGCTTTTTGGCCCTATTGGCTCCTCTTCGCCCTCCTCTCTCCTCCTCTCCCTTCTCTTCCCTGTTGGGCCTTAGCAAGTAGTAGCGGCCATCTTGGCCTAGGGTTCTAAACCTACATGCGGCCAGGGTCGAGCCAGGAACCTAAAAGTCGGAGGTTTTCCTCTTACTGAATTGTATACCAGAACCTGTGAGAGTAAAACCTTTTAAAACTGCGCCGGACTCCTGAGTTTTCATCCATTCCCCGCAGGCTTCGGAGATAGAAGGGGACTCGTTTCCTGATATTGTTGGGGACCCCAGCAGACAAAATGATCCCTTGAGCACTACTAGAGCGATTCCTGAGCCCAGTGTGAGGAGTGAACCCCTGCGTAGCCCTGGACATGCCCCTCCCACTTCCTGGAAACGTTCTCCTGGACATGCCCCCTCCCACTTCCTAGAAACGTTCTCCTGGACATGCCCCCCCCACTTCCTGGAAACGTTCTATTCCTTGCAGGGCAATGCCAATTCTCTATTCTTGTCTGACAAATGGTCTTTATTTCCTCTCCACCATGGAAGGATTTCTCTGGCTTTAGACATCGAGGCTGGCGGCTGTTTATCTCTGGAGATGGAGAATCTCTTCCCAGCTCTCTTCTTCTGAGTGGTTTCTGAGGAAGCAGAAGGATGTTGAGACGGCATTCCTCGGCTGCTCGGTCTTTCTCCTCTGGCCTCCTCTGGGCTTCTCTGAAGCACGCAGTCGGTATCCGTAAGTGCAGTGTTTTTGTGAGTTTGTGTTTGGCATTCGTCTCGCCTGGTGTTTGCTTGTTTTTCTGGATCGTGGTTTACTATCTATAGTCACGGAGGGAATGTGTTTTCCTTGTTGTCTCAAATATTTACTCGGTTCCTTTCTTTCTTCTGCTGGTGCTCCCAGTGTGTGTACGTTGCACATGTGTGGTTCTCGCTGTTCTCGGATACTCTGCTGTCTTGTCACTTTCATCTTTTTTCCCTCTTCTGTTCTCAGTGTGATCTGTGTCTGCTGAGATATTCCTAAGCACAGAGTTTCTTTAGCGGCAGCCAGTCCGCTAATAAACCCATCAAAGACATTCTTCGTTTTGGTTATGGCTCTGTTGTTTTTATCTCTAGCATTTCTTTGTGGCTCTTTCTTGGGCTTTACCACCCCTCGGCTTGCGTTGTCTCTTTGTTCTTGCCGCTGTCTATTTTATCCGCGAAAACACTTTGGCTATTACTCATAGCTGTTTAAATTCTGGTCTAATCACTGCAACGCTCCCTCTTCTGGCCCAGTTTAACATCTTCCCTGTCTCTTCAAAATGTCTCTTTTGCTGGTGAATGTGCTCAGCGACGTTTATCTTAAAGGTTAAAAATAATTTTTCTCCGTAGAAGGCACTTCGGGAACTAGACCCTTCATCATGAAGCGGCAGAGTGTGTGGAGAGCCGCCATTCTTAGCTCTATAATGAGATCTCGGCCTGGGAGTGGACAGTGAGTCATGTGGAGTGGACAGTGAGTCATGTGGAGTGGACAGTGAGTCAGACTGCCCTGTGCTTCTCTGTTCCAGCTAAAGCTGCACCCGGGCCTCCAGAGGGGCTCTGTTAGCTGCAGTGGGGTCTCTCCCATTTCCCATTTCCCACAGGAATGCGTGGAGACGCCAGCATTTCCGTTTTGTCCTCCACAGCTAGGCTCTGGTTAAAGGACCCCCGCCCCCAAACAGCGACAACAAACAGTTCCTTCGCGCCCCTCCTAAAAGCACAAAGTGTTCACTTCTTCAATATTCTTTTCTTCAGAAACCGTTGGAGAAACTGGTGAGCTCCAGGAGGTGAGGCCATCACCACGAGGGCATGGCCCTCTTGTCACTGACGCTCTGGAGTCCACTGCGTCCAGCCCGGCTGCTCCGTGCCCCTCCGAGCCGGTGACTGGTGGCAGCTCCGTGGCCCTCGCCAGCCCGTGCAGCAGTGTCTCACTATAAGCCGGTCTGTCCGTCCCTCTGTGGGAGCTCAGCAGCTTGCAGCCTCATTCTCTGCCAGGTTTCACTAGCTCTGTTGGGAGTTTCCCATTTGTTTGGCTTTGTGTTGCTCTGTGGAGGGAGACGCACTCCCGAGTCCCTCACACACAGAACTGGAAACGCACCAAACCCGGTCGCTCAGCTCCGGTAGGTGTTTGCTTTGTAGTCGCGGGACTCGCGCCCACAGCTTCACGCCGTCCTTACAAAGCCTTTCTAAGCATATTTAGCACACCTTCAAAATCGTTTTGGTTTGTTTTGGGTTTTTTTTTTGTTGTTGTTTGGGCTGTTGTTTGTTTTCAGGCCACACCCAGCAGTGCTCAGGGCTTACTCTGGCTCTGTGCTCAGGGATCACTCCTGGAAGGGCTTGGGGGTACCATATGCGGCGCCAGGGATTGAACCCACCGTGTGCAAGGCAAGAGCCCTCCCGGCTGGTTAATCTCTCCAGCCCCAGAAAGTCCTACCTAGTCAAGTCTGAGTATTCCTCAGGGACAGTTTCCACCCTGCCTTGTTTCCTGCTTGTGGGCCCTTTACTGTGGTAGAAATTTATAGGGGCACCGGCCACCGCTAATCATAGAGCAGGCTCCTCCTGACACTCCCTTCCCCAGGGCTCGATTCTGCTGCTCTTCGGGGTTTGTCTCTGAACACACTTTCTAAATTCTATCTTGGTGGTACGACTTCCCTGGACACCCCCAGGTCTCGCGGGGTGGGAGATAAAGATCCGACAGTTTTCCTTGGGCCCAGAAATGCTGGCGTGCGCTTCCCGGGGCTCTCGTGGGTGTGTGGGTCTCCTTCCACTCCCATCTGGCAGCGCTGCCCTAGCCCATGCCCCCAGGTCAGCTGAGCACTGACAGCTCCTGCCTGTGTGCCCGAAGTGGGTTTCCAGGGTCGTGTAAGGCAAGATGCGCCTTACACCCAGCCAGGCGCATCTTGCGTCCCGTATTTCCTTTCCTGCTTTCTGGTGAGCTCAACCATCCGCTGCTGCCTCTGTTGCTCTGACGCTCAACATCTGCCCGTCGGTGCTCCCAGAAGATGCTCCCGGAGGGAAGGTCTTTTCGTCCCAAGACTCCCAGAGAGCTCTACCGACGGGGTCACCTAAGGAACCAGCAGCCTCCCAGGAAAGGGCGGTGCTCCGCTGAGCTTGCGCACACGTCCAGCCCCCAGCACCACCATCGCTGCTTCCCCAAGTGCAGGGAAGGGCAGGAATGGAGAGAGGAGCTAAAGCAGGGCTGAGCTCTGTTGGCTTGTTAAGATCCTGCTTTGGTTCAAAACGAAAAGATTCTGGAATGGTTGCAAGCCAGTGTTGTGTTCGGAGACCTAGAAAAGCTTCCCGTGCTCACGTCCGCCAGCTCTCACTGTTCTGAGAAAGGCTGTCCCAAGTCTCTGGCACGGCTGGTCTGTCTTCCCCGGGCGTTTTTCCAACACCTCCCAGCAGCGGCCCACACAGAGCCCCCTGCTAGAGGGCCAAGACTCAGGCCTTGTTCTGGGAGTTTGCAGAACCCCTGCGGAGGCAGAGCAAGGGGCTGTTCCTCTCTCCGCAGCCTGCCCGGAGGCCTCTTTGCAAGTGAGAGGAGAGTTTTCCCTTCTCGCAGCCCCTGGAATAACAGCTTCCAAACTTCCTCTGCCACACCTGCTCAGAACACCTGGGCCGGCCTCCGCTCACAGAGACGTTTATTCCTGGGAGCTGCCCTGGGGGCCAAGCCCCAGCAAAGAGTTGCCCATTGGGCACTGCTCTCTGGTCTCTGTGCTTCATTAACACTCAGGCATTGGTCAGGGTGCACAGAACCCACTTCTGAGCTCTGTGATGCAAGGTCCTCCAGAAAGCAAGTGCCTGCGGCCAGGAGCTCCAGGGACAATGGTCTGCAGGCCTCAGGGCTCCTGCTGGGAGTGCCCTGATCTCTGCAGGCGTCCAACTTGGCAAGGGAGGAGCCAGAGCGATAGTCCAGGGAGGAGAGTGTTTGCATGCGGCCGACCCAGTTTGCTCCCTGGCATTGCATATGGTCCTCGAGCACCACCAGCACTAATTCCTGAGTGCAGAGCCAGGAGTAAATGAGCATTGCTGGGTGTGACCCAAAAAATAAAAAAAATAAAGAGAAGAAGAGAAAGAAAACAGAAAACTCAGCAAGGGAAGCTGAAGGCTCTATCTGGCTCTCAGGGCCACCACCGGGCGCAGAGGCCGGAGGGTTAGGGCAGGCAGCGGTGCCGCCTGCTCCGCAGCGAGAGCCCGTGTGCTCGGGACAGCCCGGTGCCCTCATGCTCCACTATGCCACCCCTGAGCCCCCACGGCCTCTCGCCTCCCCCTGCTGCAGAGGCTGGTGGTGGACGGGAGGGTTTCCCTTATCCCAGGGATTAGTGAGCTGCTCTGGGCCTGGCAGCATAACCCTGAAACGGCTTCATGACCCGCCTCCTGGGCTCTGCAGTGATCAGAGGCCCCGGGTGCCCACGCAGGAGGGGTCTGCGTGGAGACAGAGCCCTGCCCACAGCAGGCCGACCACCTGCACCGGTGCTCCTCCCTGCCATGGGGGCCAGGGGTTCCCGGAACCGAAGTGCCCACATACGCGACAGTGGCATGGCCAACTGGGCAGGTCCGTGGCGGGGACGCACATTCCTCCTACCTGTCAATCATTACCTACCTGCGAGGCGAGCCTTCCCTCCTTCCCTTCTTGGCCTTCTGTGGCTGCCAGGTGGTTGGACCAGCTGGACCAGGAGCACCCGGGCGGGACTTCGATGGGCGGGGCATCAGTGAGTGGGCGGGGCTTCTTGGGTGGCGTCCTGCGTGAGCTATTGTGGGCGTGGCTATGGCGGGAGGGGCTTCTTATGGGTAGGGTCTCTTGTGCCTTGTTCTCGGCTCATCGCCCTTCACATAGTGTAGCATCCACTTCATACAACTGTCTGCCATTATTGATGCAAGCATCCCCCGCCCCGTGCTTTCTCAGACTCCTTGTGGGTCTGGATCCTCTCTCGCCTCCAGCTTTCCCGTCCTATTCCCACCTCCTGGTTCCTGGAAGACAGCTTCCGGCACAGTATCTTCAGCTCAGCCCCTCTGTGGCTCATCCCTGAGCATCGCTCCTCCCTCCCTGGCATCTTGATCTGGAGGTTGTGCTTTGGGTCCTCGGGGTGGCTCTGGTCTTGCTCGCGCCATCGCCTCCTCCATTCCCAGGGCAGTCTCAGCACTGCTGGCCGTGCCTTCCTGTCTCCATGGTCTCGAGCCCTTCCTGTTCCCTGGCTCCTTACTTAGTGGGTCCCGGCGCTGTGGACTTGGGTGCTGGAATGTCTCTATCCCCACGGACAATGTCAGCCGTGTTGCCTCACTCGGGCCCTTGTGGGCGGTTAGCCCGGGTGGCCCAAGAGGACCTTCAGGTTTGACCTGTGTGCGTTCACACTGCCCCCAGCACCCCGTGCGGCCTCTTAGCGGGAGCCCTTCTCACCTGGTCTGCCGGGCAGCCGCTGTCCCAGCCCTGGGTGGCCTGTCCCAGCCATGTTCTTCCCTGGAGCGTGCCTTGGCCGGTCAGAGCCGACTCACACACCCGCTTGTCTCTGCCACTCTCCAGGGGACCCTCTGCCGAGCTCTGAACCCGACTCCGCGCCTCTCAGAGCCCTTAATCTGCTGGTGGGGACTCACCGGCTGCCTCCCGGCCCCCAGGCGCTCACTTCCCAGCCCTCCGTTTGGCCCTTTTCCCACACAGGGGCCAGAGGAACCTCTCGGCGTGGCACGTGTGAGCCCTGTCTGCCACCCGTTAGCGTCCGATAACTGATCATTTTGTCTTCAGCCCAGATTCCAATGGCTTCAGGCTGGAGGGTGACTGGCGCCCCTGTTCTGCCGTTCTGGGGACCCCACACACCTGCTGTTTGCCTGCAGTCCGCTGGCGCTCGGAGATGCCCCCAGCACTCAGCCGTGGGGCAGGCAGGCCGTGGGCCCCTGCGAGGCTCAGCGAGTCTTAACGAGCTGCGCACTGGGGTGCCGTGACACAGACCTGTGCTGACTTGCTGTTCCGGGTCGGAGGTCAGCTGTGGGCGGGGGTGTACAAGGCCTCACAATGCACATCAGAGGTGCAGCGGCTCCATCTCTGCCTGTACTAATCCCGCCCCATGGATTAGGGCCCGGCTGGCCCAGATGATCCCAGGGAACCTGACTCACCCCTGCAGGGCTCTTTCGAAGTATGGTCACGTTCTGGGGGCCGGGGTGGGAGGCATACTCAGCCCTAACCAGCATATGGGAAGGTGGTAGAGAGGCAGAAAGGAAGAGAGAAAGGGCAGCGTGGTGGGTGGCCACGGGGCGCTTCTGCCAAGACCACGAGACCGGTGCTGGAGCTTGCTGCGCTGGTGACGTCCACTCCCTCCCGCTGCCTTGCAGGGCTGTGAGTTCCTCAAAGAACAGGACCAGTGGGTAGACGGCTGCGAAGCCACCGGAAGGAAGAGCCATAAAGGTCTGAGTCCAACCTCAGGAATCCGAGAATCCCAGAGAAGCTCCTCAGAGAAGCAGAGACCCCGCTCCTGCCTCTGGACCCTGGTCTGACCACACGAGGGCTGCTCCCAATCTTAGCCCTCAGCCCGGCACCTGCCCACCCCAGCGCAGCCTGGCAGGCCCGGACACTGCCCACCCCAGTACAGCCTGCTGGGCCTGGGCACTGCCCCACCCCAGCACAGCCTGCCGGGCCGGGCACTGCCCACCCCAGCACAGCCTGCCGGGCCGGGCACTGCCCTACCCCAGCACAGCCTGCCGGGCCCGGGCACTGCCCCAGGCCCACCCACTTGGCCCCACCCTAAGTCTGCTGCTCCTGGGTTGCCATGATGCTGCGTGAGCTGGAAACACGAGGGACTGCAGGGGACCCCCCCAGCCATGCTGACCCTGATATGTCAGGGCATGCCCGCCCCATTTCCACCCCTCAGCTCTCCCACCCCCGTGTCCTGGGGACTGAGTGCCAAAGGTCAAAGTGCCAAAGTGCCGCCCTCAGAGCACGCTGGGAGGCATTAGTTATCCCAGCCCTTCCGTGATGCTGCCCCGTCTTTCGGCCCCGCAGCAGCTCACGGACGGTTCTGGGGCCTTCCTGGCCTCTTCTCTCTCTCCCAGCGGAAGCCAAAGCCACACTGAACGAAACCAACACGCTTTGGCATGTAGACTCAGACCCTCCAAACCAGGCCTGTAAGCTTCTAGCTCAGGTGACTCTGCTGAGACCTTCTGGGCATTAGCCTGATGGTTCTAGAAGCTTCCGGATGGCGAGGAGCCGGCTTCCTCTCCCAGCCTGAGCCCTCCAACACGACTCAGGGCTCTTTCCCAAGCTCCGGGACTGGTCAGTATCAGGCACTGGACCAGATGGGACTTCAGGGACAGAGGCAGGCAGGGGTCCCGGCCGTCCCACATGCGACCTCTCGCTGGGGCCGGCTGTTTGCGCTCGGGCTGCCGCACTGTGGGAGCAGCCACTAGGGGCGAGACTGCAGCAGGCTGAGAGGTCCTGGTCACCCCTGGCCAGCGCCGTCTGTCTAAGGCACAGAGCCCCTGGGGTCTGAGTCCACAGAGGCGCCCTGTCCCCGGGACACCTCTGACTGCCCTGCTGCGTTGGAAACTTTGTCTGGTGCAGATTCGGTGCGGAGGACGCGGAGCAAAGGGCCTGGGAAGGCGCCCCAAGACCCTGCCTGGGGGAACAATCCCGAGTGGGGCCCAGGTGTGGCTTTGTTGGGAGGTCTGGGAGAGGAGGGCCAGAAGCGGGGACTTGCCAACGGGCCCGGTCGTGCTCAGGTCACAGGTCCGTGTAGTGGCCTCTGCCCTCATGTGGGCCCTGCTGGGCCCTGCCCTGGGCTAGACACCCGGTATACACGGGCTCATGGAGAGCGGGCCGGGGAATTCTCCAGGTAGTGCGAGCATCGGCTGGAGGCAGGAGATAGGCGTACATGATCGCGGGCCAGGCCATGGTCAGGGAGAAGGAGGGGTCAGTCAGCCAGAGGCCGTGGTGTGTAGCCACAGGTCTGAGCTCTCTGCAGAGTGCTCGGCATCAGCTCGACAGACCATCGGGATGCACCTGCTGGCTCTGTTCTCCAGTCAACTCACTGCTATGGCTTGTTCTGGTCTGGTTTAGTCTGGTTTGGTCTGGTCTGGTCTGGTCTGGTCTGGTCTGGTCTATCTGGTCTGGTCTGGTCTGGTCTGGTCTTACTTGGTCTGGTCTGGTCTGGTCTGGTCTGGTCTGGTCTGGTCTGGCTTGGTCTGGTCTGGTCTGGTCTGGTCTGGTCTGGTCTGGTCTATCTGGTCTGTCTGGTCTGGCTTGGTCTGGTCTGGTCTGGTCTGGTCTGGTCTGGTCTGGTCTGGTCTTACTTGGCTCTGGTCTGGTCTGGTCTGGTCTCGGTCTGGTCTGGTCTGGCTTGGTCTGGTCTGGTCTGGTCTGGTCTATCTGGTCTGTCTGGTCTGGTCTGGTCTGGTCTGGTCTGTCTGGTCTGGTCTGGCTCTGTCTGGTCTGGCTCTATCTGTCTGGTCTGGTCTGGTCTGGTCTGTCTGATCTGGTCTGGTCCGTCCGGTCCGGTCCGGTCCGGTCCGGTTTGGTGGCCACATTAGGCAGTGCTCAGGGATCACTCTTGGCAGGGCTTTGGGTCCCCACAGACACAGAGCTGGGGGGTCGACCTCAGACGTCTGTGCTACGCCTCTGGACCCCCAATTGCTCTTCATCTCCAAGCCTGCCAAAGCACACACTCCCAGCACCCACACACGCTCACAGTAGCCACACACTTTGCACACGCTTCCACACACATGAACACATGCTCCCAGCACCCACATATGCACATGTTCCCAGCACGCATGAGGCATGAGTCCCAGCCCACGCCTCTCCGTGCCCTGCACACATGCAGAGGGCACATGCCACCTCCCCAGCAAGCGTGTTCTGACCCCGGAATCAGTGTGTATGCGGGAGAAGCTGGCCCCGGCCTCGGCTGCTCTGCAGAGACAACTGGCCACTGGCCTCAGCTCTGGCAATGCCCAGGCAGGGTGGGGACCAACAGCTTCCCGCTAGCCCGCGCCCCCCACCCCCCCGCACAGCCCCGCCCCATGCCTCTGGCTCCTGATTTGGCAAGAGGTGCTGTGGGGGGCCGGATGGGCTCCCACTCCTGAGGGCCTCACCCAGCCTGCCAGGTGCCACGCCAAAGGGCATCCCTCCCAGGCCCACCCGGCTCTGCGGTGGAATTTGCTGGAAAGATTGCTGGCAGGGGCCAGCACTGTGGGAACGCAGCCAGGCAGAGGCTGGGGAGAGACCAAACATCCTGGGAAGGGGCCACGGCCGGGGGATGAGCTCGGGGGACGGTGGAGTCACGGAGAGGAGGTCCTGGGGGCTCCTCAGGGCCTCGCTGCCCTCCTCAAGGGACGCTAGAGAGGGAGGACCTCAGGTTCCAGTGAAGACCTCAGCTGGCTATGGCTGCGAATGCTGATCTCAAAGCAGCTTCATGCCGAAGCCTCAAAACAGAGACTCCAGCCCTGGCCACACACGGGCCCCTGCCGTAGCTACACACAGGTCAGCACCGGCCAAACATGGGCCCCAGCCCCAGCTACATACAGCTCAGCCCCTGGCCACACACGGGCCCCTGCCGTAGCTACACACAGGTCAGCACCAGCCAAACATGGGCCCCAGCCCCAGCTACATACAGGTCAGCCCTGGCCACACAGGCTCCAGCCCCCAGTCACACACATGGACACAGAAGCCCCAAGCGTGGGAGAACCTGGTGTGTTCACGTGTGTTGGAGCTCATACATCATCCCTGGATCCCACAGGAGGCCATGGCAGCCTGTTCAGGAGAACCAGGACTTGGGTGGACAAACGGCTCCAGGAACTGAGGACTCGGCGGCGTGAGGCAGGCCGGCGGCTCCAGCCAGGCTCGGCACCACAGCCAGTGGCTCACGTGGCGCCGTGTGAGCGAGTGGATGATCAGGGCACGCATATGTGAGGAAGTGTGTCAATGGTGAGTGCGAGTGTGCTAATTGTGTACGTGTGTGGTGTATGACACGTGTGCCAGTTGTATGCATGTATCAGCACACATGTTAATTGCATGTATGTGTGCTAATCATGTGTATGTGTAGGATCATGTGGCTGTGAGCAAGCTAATGACATACAAGCACACATGTGTGCTCATGTGTGCACAAGTGACCCTGTGTGCTCAGTGTGCATGAGACCATGTGTGCTCATGTGTGCACAAGTGACCCTGTGTGCATGTGACCCTGTGTGCTCACATGTGCATGCATGACCATGTGTGCTCATGTGTGCATGTGTGACCATATGTGCTCATGTGTGCATGTGACCGTGTGTGTTCTTCACGTGTGCATGTGTGACCATGTGTGCTCATGTGTGCATGTGTGACCATGTGTGCTCATGTGTGCATGTATGTGTGAGTGTGAACGCATGGAGAACCCCGTGAGCCCCCAGTGCACAGAGCAGTTGGGTCGTTGCTGGGTTGACCCCCAGTGGGGCGTCTTCCTCCAGGGCAGCCCTGCCTGGTGAGAGGTGGATCCCTGCCAGGTGTCCGGGCTCATACTGCCCCCCTGGTGGTCATTCAGGGGATGGGGCTGGAGTGGAGAGAGCAGGGCAGACAGGCCCCCCACATGGATAAGACTGTAGACCCCCTCTGGCAGGAGCCTGGCCCTGCACCCACCAGGTCATGGCAGATCCCAGAGCCACCAACGGGGCAGGGGCGTGTCCTCAGGAAGCTGCTGCCAGGCATTGCGGGGACTGCCCGAGCCGTTGGGACTCTGCGCCTCTTACAGAGTTGTGTTCCCACTTCCTGGTCCTCACCGCCATCCCAGCCTCAGCGCTGGTGTCCCCCTGCCCAGCTGGCGAGGGGCTCAAGCATAGACGCCAGGACAAAGGGGGACCTTGTTAGGAGGCGCCAGGAACCAGCTGTCCCAAACTGTCTCACAGAAGCCGCCTTCCAGAATCCCCTGCAGGGCGCCCAAATACCCTGCGAGAGATGCTCCTCAAATGTCACCTCCTCCAGGAAGTCTTCCCAGCCTGCAGGGGCTGAGGCCTCCTTTGTGGCTCTGTCAGTGGCTGGGACTCAGCAGCACCAGGCACAGAGTCACACTGACGGCACCACATCCCTGCCTGAGTGTGTGCTGTTGACACGTGGGCCCCATGCAGAAGTGTCTAACTGACGCTCTGGGTGTTTTGCTACCTCACACACCACCGCACTGAAGCTGCCTGCTAACACCTGCCTGCAGCTAGGGAGAGGGGGCGCAGACGCCACGTCGTGGCCACTGAGTGACGTGGTCACATGGGCTGGAGAACTGTGGACTGCTCCAGAAGGTCACAGTCCTGAGAGAACAAAGGCTCAGAAAGAAAAGGCTGGAGCAGACGGGAGGCCCGGGGTGGGGGCCCTGGTCCCTTGAGTAAGGCGGCCTGGAACCGCGGCGCCCTCACGGCCTATGCCAAGGAACCTGGGACACCCCAGCCGTGACGTCTCACGGTGGGGCCCAGCGGCCCTCGGGGAGGCAGCCGTGTCTCAGCCTTTCTCCCCAGAGCTCCCTGAAGAGAGCCGTGGGCTGGAGCCTGCTGGGACCCCACACCAGCCCAAGCTTCCAGCCTGCTGCTCTCTGACTGTCCCTTGTGGCTCCCCCCGGCCCCCTCTCACCTTTCTTTCCTCTGCGGATTCAGGGGATTAATCCGAAGGGGAAACTTTCACCAAGTTCGGGTGTGCTCCATGTGACTTTGGCCCTGTTTGTGCTGGAGTCAGGACCCTCTGAGGTCCCGGCATGCTGGTGAGACCCCTGCCAGTCTAACCTCACTCCACTCATCCATGTCTGATACCACCCCCTCTCCAAGCAGTGACACATTCTGAGCCCCCAGGCTAGGGCCGGGCAGCAGTTGCCAGAGGATGCCCTTTCCCGGCTCTCTCTGCCCTAGAACATGTCAAAAGTGTTTAGTCACAAATCCACTGCTCTTCTTGGGGAAGTGAGGGCCCTCCAGGGAGATGGGAGCACCCCAGGACTGGAGATCAGGGATGTGTTTCGGCATCAGGGGTCTGGGGTCGTGGATCAGGGGTTGGGAATCGGGAATCAGGGGTCAGGGATCAGGGGTTGGGGGTCAAATGTTGGGAATCAGGGACCAGGGGTCAGGGTCGGTAATCAGGAGTCAGGGGTTGAGATCGAGGGTTAGGGATGGGAATCAGGGGTCAGGGATCAGGGATCTGCTCTTGGTGAGAAGCAGAAATTGGCCGCTTCCCTCTGCCCTCGGGCTGTGTCTCCAGGCAAAGCAGCTGTCCCATGTCCCTCTGGTCAAGTGTGGAGGGTCCACCTACTTCCAAGAAACTGCCGGGGGCTCTGACAGCGCCGGGGGCATCTCAGTCCTTTGTGAGCCGGCCGTGCTGTGGGTGTCCACCACCCCTTCTCTGCGCTCTGCCGCCCAAGGGCTAGGGCCAGTGACGGCACTTGGCTCCCATGAACGGACGCGGGGCTCTAGGTCCCTGCAAAACTGCCCCCGCTGCCCTGGGGATTCAGCTCGGCTCAGAGCTGCTATTTGTGAATATTGTGGAGTCCCCACGGCAGCCAACCTCGCTGCCCCCAAGAATGGACGGGTTTCTCTTCCCTGCCTCCACAAAACACCGCTTTCTTTCATCTTGTGGACACGGGCCGTTCTCAAAGCTCTATTATTTTTTGGTAGTTTGTGTTTGGGTCACACTGTAATGCTCAAGGATCACTCCTGGCAGGGCTCGGGCGACCTGCTGGGGTTCTGGGATCCAAGCCTGCTCTACTGCGCATAAGGTCAGGGCCCTGCCTGCTGAACCCCTCTCTCAGCCTGCGGTGGACACGTGATGGTGGGTCACTCTGGCTTCCTCAACGGTATGAACTGACGCTGCTCAAATGTCAGCCCTGGGTTTGGATTGACTTGTTAGGGGCCACGCCCAGCAGCGCTCAGAGCTTACACCTGGCTTGGTGCCATTCCTATACAGTGCTCACCATGAAGCCCCTGGCCAGCCTCCCACTAGGCAAGAGCCTCCCGCCCCGTCCACTGGGTTCTGTCTACACCTTCCCCTTCTGCATCCCCCTGCTCGCCCTCTGGCCTGGTTCTCTGGCCCCCAAGTCGGACAGGTGCTGTACATCAAGCCCCGGTTTCTATAATGCCCTCAGTCTGAAGCAAAGGGGCAAAGGCGCAAAAGAGATGGCACCCAGCGCCCACCCCGAGGAGATGGCACCCAGCACCCACCCCCGAGGTCTGGGTGAGTGGGGACAGCCTGGGTCCGCTATCAGCCAGCGGCACCCATGGCCAGGAGGAGCCCAGGGCTCCCCCCCTGCCCACAGCAATGCCACCCAAGGGTGTCTGGGCCACAGCAGAGAGCAGGTCCTGAAGCACTCAGGGAGTTGGCAGGGAGGGAGGCGGAGGCTCAGGCTGGGACCTCGCCCAGGAGCTGGGGAAGGCGACAGACAGATGTTCATGGGAAGGGTCAGGGTCACCCACACGTCTTGGGGTGCTGCCCAGATGCCCTGTGGAGCTGCGTTTTTTTTTCTTTTCTTTTTGGGTCACACCCGGCAATGCTCAGGGGTTTCTCCTGGCTCTGCACTCAGGAATTACTCCTGGCGGTGCTCCGAGGACCATATGGGATGCCGGGATCGAACCCGGGCAGGCACGCGGTCAGCTGCATGCAAGGCAAACGCCGAGCTGTGTTCTTAAGGAACCCGAGCCCTGCTCCGCGCGTGCCTTTTGGCCTGCCCGCCGGGTTCTGGGCGCCATTATGGTTTTCATTCCGCACACGCAGGCACCGACCTGGCGGCAGCGCGGAGGGAGTCCGACCGCAGAGCCCTGCAGGGACCCGGGTGGGGCCGAGCCTTCTGGACCCCTGCCCAGCCGAGGGGGCGCAGGGCCAGGAGGCGGGAGTGAGGCGCTGGTTCAGGTGGCCGAGCTGCGAGGTCTCTCTGACACCCTGTTCTTCTCGCGCTTTTTGGCAGGGACCTGGTTCGGTCCTTGCAGAACCTCCGTGAACCACTTCACACGTTTGCCTGGAAGAACCCAAGTGCTCCCACACTCACGTCAGCAGAGGAACGGCCTCAGTGACCGCTGGAGGGCCAAGCCTACCCCCTCCTTGGGGTTTGGGCGCAGCCTGAGTGGCAGTGCCCCCGCGGCCTGGAGGAGGGCAGGGCGGCCAGTGGCCGCGGCATGTGGTGTCCAGCTCCCGGGCAGGCCCAGGCTCCATACGCCGTGCCTCCCCGCGGAAGGAAGGCTGGGATCAGCCGAGTACACGGGAACAGCTTACCCGGCAGGTGGCTTCAGCTAAAGATAAATTGTGTCCTCATGTAACTGGGGAGTGGAGGCGCACGGCACGGAGCATGCGCTGCACTGCGGGGACCCCGACGTGCCGGCCCCCCCTGCCAGAGAAGTCCGGGGAAGTGTCGGGGCCACCGCCAGCCCCGGGAGCCCCAGGGCGGGGCTGCAGAGGGGCAGCACGCACGGCCACAGGCAACACAGGCGGCTGCCCGGACCGGGCCTGGCTCGGCTCCCAGCCAGCTCCTGCGCCGCTGCTCCAGGCACGGCCGAGGCTGTGCCCGCCACGCTCCTCCCGGGCTCCCCGCACGCCCCTCCCTGTCCCTCACTATCCACCGGGAGCCACGCGGGCCTCGGCCGCCTTCCTTTGCTCTCTGTGGGAAGAATTCCAGCATCCTGGAAGAGGCCCAAAGAGCCCAGGCTGGCCCCAGTTTAACTCGGGCTGCCGCTGCTCATAGACCAGGAGTTTCTGGTGGCCAGCGCTGGTCTGTGTGTCCCAGGAGTGACAGACGACAGCCCGTCCCTCTTAGGGCACTGGCCTCTGGACAATCTCTGCAGGGGTCGCTTGAGGCCTCCCCTTTGGGGTGCGGGTTCAACAGGATTAGGGGCACGTGGTTAATTGATAGAACGTGTGTTCACTGGGTGTGATGTGCAAGACAGTGTGAATGAGTGTGTTCCTGTGTGTATGTCTGTGTGATCGCGCATGGATGAGTGTGTACCTGAATGTGAGTGTATATATGAGTGTGTGTCTGTGTGTGTACATCTGTGTGTGCCTGTGAGTGTGTGTGAATGTGTGCCGGTGAGTTGTGCCTGTGTGAATGAGCATGTGTGTCTATGTGTGTGTGAATGAGTGTGTCTGTATGAGTGTGTCTGTGTGTATGAGTGTGTGTATATGAGTTGTGTGAGAGTGTGTGTGAATGTGTGTATGAATGAGTACATATGAGTGTGCCTGGGTGAGTGTGTGTGTATGCCTATGTGCGTGCCTCTGTGTGCCTGTGTGTATGAGTGTGTGAGTGTGTGTATGAGTATGTGTGGAGTGTGTGTGTGAGTGCGTGTGAGTGTGTATGGAGTGTGTGTGAGTGTATGTGAGTGTGTGTATGAGTGTGTGAGTATGTATATGAGTGTGTGTGTGAGTGCGTGTGGAGTGTGTGTGCACATGTGTGAGGCTTCAGGCAACTCCATCACTGTGTCAACTGATGTCCCATGGTGGACAGAGCTGTTCCCTCCCTGGGCCCTCCCGCTGTCCCCTGACTCCTGGGCAGTGCATGTCCTGCCACACCTGTCCCTGTGGGCTCCCTGCACCCCCTGGCCAGAGCACCCACCTCGTGTGCCTTTGTCCAGGCTGGCCCTGGGGCCCTGGAGCACACTCTCTCCAGCGGGAAGCAGTGAGCGCCTCTCAGGCTCTGTGCGGAAGGGGCCTGGAGAGAGGGGGACCCCCCAGTGCTGTGGGCAGAATCGCCAGCTGCCCCAACCCGGAGCCGAGGACGTCTGTGCCACACCCAGCACCTCAGACGTGACCCTGAGGGCATGTGCCGTGGTCCCCGCGGCTCCCGCTTTCACTCAGCCCCTGGGCGGCGCGTGTGGCTCTCTTGCCCGCGCCAGAGCCGGTCTGGCCCCGTCTGCACGGCTGCCATTCTCTTCCTTCGTCCTGTCCCTGTCCACTGCTTCGAGCCCCACCTCTGGTGGCTGCAAACGTCTGCGCTCTGGTGAGGCCTAAATCACCGTGTCTCCGAACTAAGCGGTGCCGGGGGTGGGCGGGGTATGGCCTGGCCCCGCCTTGCCTCACGCCCAGAGACTTGCTCTTGGCTTCTGCCAGACCCACCTTTCCGCCCACTCTCAGCTGTCACGAGATACCGATGCCCTTGGGAGCAGCTTTTCCATGGAAGAAAACCCGCCCCGCCCCAGCTGTCTCCCCCCCCGCACCCTGACCCCATCGCTTCTGCGACTTGGCAGCCCCCTGCTGCCTCTGGGGAGCTCTGGCTTCCACCTCGCAGACCCGGGAGGGATTGCACCAGGCCCCTCCGCCGAGCCCACCGGGTCTGTTGGTCCCTGCACGGAGGCTGTACCCGGCACAGACACGGGTCCCTGCACCGGGACCAGCCCCAGCCACGGCCCTCCCCAAGGCTCAGCCCCTGGAGTCAAGTTCGGGCCCCTCCAGCCTCTCTCTCTGCCCTTCTGCTCACACGACTCTGGCCTAGAGAGCCCCACCCGCTGCACGGGCACACCTGCCCGCGCCTCTGCCCCGCGCTGCACGGGCACACCTGCCCACGCCTCTGCCCCCCCGGCTGCACGGGCACACCTGCCCCCGCGCCTCTGCCCCGCTCGCTGCACGGGCACACCTGCCCACGCCTCTGCCCGCCGCTGCACGGGCACACCTGCGCCCCGCCGCTCTGCCCCGCCGCACTGCAAGGGCACACCTGCTCCTCGCTCTGCCCCGCCCGCTGCACGGGCACACCTGCCCCCGCGCTTGCCCTGCCGCGCTGCACGGGCACACCTGCCCCCACGCCTCTGCCCCGCCACGCTGCACGGGCACACCTGCCCACACCTCTGCCCCGCCCGCTGCACAGGCACACCTGCCCCGCGCCTCTGCCCCGCCAGCTGCACGGGGCACACCTGCCCCCGCGCTCTGCCCGCCGCTGCACGGGCACACCTGCCCCCGCGCCTCTCCCGCCCGGCTGCACGGGCACACCTGCCCCGCGCTGCCCCGCCCGCTGCACGGGCACACCTGCCCCCGCGCCTCTGCTCCCGCCGCTGCACGGGCACACCTGCCCCCGCGCTTCCCGTTCGCCACTGCACGGGCACACCTGCCCCGCGCCTCTGCCCGCCCGCTGCACGGGCACACCTGCCCCCCGCGCCTCTGCCACGTCTTGCCCCAGACGCCACATCCCTCCTGCCCCCATGTGCACGCACACACACATACACACACACACACGCTTGTACTCACAAGCAAGCACATATTTACATGCCGGCACACTTGCAAGTACACATTAACACATAAGCACACACACATGCATGCACCCATGCACACGCCTGTGCACCTCTGCGGCTCCTCCATGCAGCCCCCGGGCCGCCCACTCTGTTCCGGCTGCCCTTCCAGGTGCTCCCTCCCCCCCCTGAGAACGGCCTGGGAGAGAAGTGAATGTGCAGGGAAGCATTTCTGGGCTTCGCCATCCGGACAAGAGGCTCGCGACCACTGCCCCCCCTCTGCCCCTCCCAGAGTGTTGAAGCCTGGTGCCAGGGCAACACCCTCTCCCGGGCGGGGCCCAGAGATGGCAGGGGGAGAGGAGATGAGCTGTGAGCCGGCACAGCAGGACGGGGCGGAACACGGTGACTCTGCAGACCCTGGCTCAGGGGCTGGTGGGGTCCCACAGAAGCTGACTTTTGGGTCAGTCTGAGGTGATGGGGCAGGGGTGGGAGCCTAAGTTCAGCCCACCCTCGGCTAGGCCCCTGTCCCAGAGCCTGTCTCAACCAGCCCCTTTCTCGGCCAACAACGCCTCAAGCCTGCAGAGACCTGAGCCACGAGCCGTACCCAGGGGCGGGATAAGGGGGACTGAGGACAGCACCAGGCAGAGCCCCCTGCGCCCGGCAAGGGCATCACTGTGGCTGCCCAGCAGGGCGCGACGGAGGCTGCCCAGGCCCTGACTGACCGGCTGCCATGGGCAGTGTGGGGGCACTGCAGGCCTGATCCCCCTCTCAGGGCTGTGACCACTGCGGAGAGGCTTCCTCTCCAGCCTCCTCACCAGCCTCCACCCTGGACGCATGGGGACAGGGTCAGCCTGGAAGGACTGTCCACCACGCCACAGCCCCCAACGCTAGTTCAAAGGGCCCTGGGGGCAAGGGGAGCCCTCTGCTCGCCCGGCGTCACACCCCTCTGCAACCCCCGATCCCAACGGAGCACAGAGCCTGGTGGTCCCAGCGGGGACACCGTGAGCGGCTGGGACGCTCGGAGACCCGGAGGCCGTGCTGGCCTGCCTGACCCTGGGCCTCTCCCCAGCTGTTTCCCTTTCCTGGAGCGGCGTCTTTTACGGGGATCCCGCAGACTTCGACCCAGCCGCCGTGTTCCCCTGGAGGCCACCAATAAATTTTGGAGGCAAATAAACTGGACTGAAAATTAGCCTAAGAGGCCTTAAATCAACAGGATGCGATTTTACGAGCCTCCCAGTCCCAGAGGATGCGAGGCAGCCCTGAGGCCTCTCCTGACCACCAAGTTCCTCTCCCCCACGGGGCTGCCGGCACCGAGCGGCTCCTCTGGGAGGCGGCACACGCGCCCCTGCTGGGCCAGGCTGACTCGGGCTCGCAGGCCACTCCGTGTGCCGGGCACTGTCCAGACACACAATTCGTCCCGGTGGAGGTCGCGTTTCCCCGAGAACATGGTCAGCGCCAGGTGCCGCCACAGTTGGGTTCTAGCCCCGCCCTAAACACTCGGAGGGTGGCGAGGGCAGGCCGCCTGGTGGTCTCACCAGAGAACCCTGAGGGTCTACCTCCGGGGCCCTGGTGGTCTGTCTCAGGCACATGGAGCACACCCTGGCAGCACCAGCGGGGCTCCGGGTGAGATGGGGGCTTACAGTGAGCCCGGGACCTGGGCAGTGTGGTCAGGTGAGAAGGGGCTTACAGTGAGCCCCGGGACCTGGGCAGTGTGGTCAGGTGAGAGGGGGCTTACAGTGAGCCCGGGACCCGGGCAGTGTGGTCAGGTGAGAGGGGCTTACAGTGAGCCCCGGGACCCGGGCGGTGTGGTCAGGTGAGAGGGGGCTTACAGTGAGCCCGGGACCCGGGCGGTGTGGTCAGGTGAGAGGGGCTTACAGTGAGCCCGGGACCTGGGCAGTGTGGTCAGGTGAGAGGGGGCTTACAGTGAGCCCGGGACCCGGCAGTGTGGTCAGGTGAGAGGGGGCTTACAGTGAGCCCGGGACCCGGGCGGTGTGGTCAGGTGAGAGGGGGCTTACAGTGAGCCCCGGGACCCGGCGGTGTGGTCAGGTGAGAGGGGGCTTACAGTGAGCCACGGGACCCAGGCGGTGTGGTCAGGTGAGAGGGGCTTACAGTGAGCCCCGGGGCCCGGGCGGTGTGGTCAGGTGAGAGGGCTTACAGTGAGCCCGGGACCTGGGCAGTGTGGTCAGGTGAGAGGGGGCTTACAGTGAGCCCCGGACCCGGGCGGTGTGGTCAGGTGAGAGGGGGGCTTAGGTGAGCCCCGGGACCCGGGCAGTGTGGTCAGGTGAGAGGGGGCTTACAGTGAGCCCGGGACCCGGGCAGTGTGGTCAGGTGAGAGGGGGGGCTTACAGTGAGCCCGGGACCCGGGCAGTGTGGTCAGGTGAGAGGGGGCTTACAGTGAGCCCCGTGGACCCGGCAGTGTGGTCAGGTGAGAGGGGCTTACAGTGAGCCCGGGACCCAGGCAGTGTGGTCAGGTGAGAGGGGGCTTACAGTGAGCCCGGGACCCGGGCGGTGTGGTCAGGTGAGAGGGGGCTTACAGTGAGCCCTGGGCGGGGACCCAGGCAGCATGGGGGGGCCCAGAGAAAGGACAGGTTTGAGGGCGCCCAGGGCCCGTGAGACCCTTCCACCCTGTCCACTCTGGCGGCACCCCGCATCCAGAAGCTGAAGCACGCCATACCAGCCGCACAGCTGTCCCGGTGCTGGGACAAAGAACAAAGAAGTTGGGTGGCCCCAGGCTCTGGGTTCCCGCCGGGTGGGAGACAGCAGCGGGCGGGGTGGTCTGGGGTGGGGCTGCTGGGGCAGGTTTGCAGGGATGGGGGGGAGGACAGGGCATCGCTGGAGACCCTGGGCAGGGGGCCAGGACCGGGTGGGGACTGGGCGCCCAGGGCAGGAAAGGGCTGAGCTGGGCTGTCTGACCAGGCAGTTTGCAGGCGTGGGACCAGAGCAGGGGGACTGTGCCGCCCGTGCCCCTCACGACCCCCTAACCCTGCAGCCCACCGTGACAGAGTGACCGGGCTCCGGGGGCTCTGGGGCTTCCTGTACGTGGCTATCTTAGTCTGACCTAGTTCAGGTG
>JAJIBD010032230.1:0-27737 GCA_021461705.1 Cryptotis parvus
ACCATCAGGTCCTTGATATATGCTCCCGATGCCAGCATACGTGCATTGAAAGTACAGTCATTTTAGTCCTTCTTCATTTTGGCAGCCTAGTTTGGCCCTGAAATTTTATCAGGCACTCCTTGTTCGTCCTTCTTAGTGCTGCCCGTATCAAGAGCTCTTTCAGGGCTGGGACAATAAAATTGTTGTTACTGGTTTTGGCATATCAAATATGCAGCAGACAGCTTGTCGGACTATGCCACTTGGGCAGTATACTTTCAATAGTTTGCCAGACTCTCTGAGAGTGGTGGGTAGAATATTCATGGTAATTTGGAGATAAATCCAATGGGGAGAGCTGGTAGCTGTTCTACCTGCTGTATCTGTGTCTGTATCTGTAGTTCAAGCATTTCTGGGCTTGCTTGAAATACTCTCCTCTGAAGAGTGGGTCTCTGAAGGGTGGGTCTCTGTAGGCTGGATCTCAGACAAGCCAGGCTGGAGATTGTTTAATCTCTTGGGTGGATATCTGAAAAACTGTGGTGTGTGGATGATGAAGATCACTGCAAGCATGGTGTGGGGATTACTCTAGGTTCTCTGAGGCTCTATCGGGAAGGTGGACTCGCGCAGGTGATTCTCTTGTGGTCAGGGGAGTACAGGGGGTTCAATGGGGAGAGCTGGTATCTGCTCTGCCTGGTGTATATGTTCTTTGATAGTCCATGATATCCCTCCTGAAGAGAGAACAAAATAATTTGGAAGGAGGTTCATTAGCTTGTTGGGACTGATACATGCAGTTCTGTCTACCACAGAAGAATATGCCAGAAATTGGAAACCCGTACAAGGAAGAAGAAATTGATAAATGGAACTGGAGGAGTTCTATAAAAAAGATCGCACCTTCTATAAGATTGTAGTCTGTGATCTTAATGCCAAGAGTGGCCATATTAGTATCAGATAATATAGACTTCAGGCTGAAAAAGGTTAGAAGGGACAACGAAGGCCATTTCTTATTACTTAAGGGGTATGTACACCAGGAAGAAATTACACTACTAAACATATATGCACCCAACGAGGGGCCAGCAAAATACATAAAACAACTGCTAAGAGACCTCAAAGAAGACATTAACAGTAGCACAATAATAGTTGGAGACTTCAACACTGCTCTATCAACGATGGATAGATCAACAAGACTGAAACTCACCAAGGAAATATTAGCCCTGAAGGAAGAAATGGAAGAAAGAGAGCTAGTAGATATATACAGGGCTTTTCATGCCAAAAAAGCTGAATACATTTTTTTCTAGTGCACATGGAACATTCTCCAAGATAGACCACATGCTGAGCCACAAAGCATACCTCAATAAAATAAAAAGATAGAAATTGTGTCAGCTATCTTTTCAGACCATGATGCACTGAAAATGGAAGTTAACCGTACACAGAAACAGGGAGTCAAACCAAACACCTGGAAACTGAACAGCTCACTCCTGAACAACAAATGGGTCATAGAAGAAATCAAACAGGAAATCCAAAGATTTCTGGAAACAAATGAAAATGAAGACACCAACTATAAGAACTTGTGGGACACGGCAAAAGCCGTAAGTTAAGAGGGAAATTTATAGCTCTGCAAGCATTCATCAGGAAACAAGAAAGGGCCCACATAAATAACCTGACTACACAGCTGAAGATATTAGAGAAAGACCAACAAAAGGGGCCCAACCCAGGCAGAAAAAAAGAAATAATAAAACTTAGAGAGGAAATCAATGAGTTGGAAACCAAAAAAACAATCCAAAAGATTAATGAAACCAAGAGCTGGTTTTTTGAAAAAAATAAACAAGATTGACAAACCATTGGCAAGACTTGTAAGGACAGGGAAAAGAGAGAACCCAAATAAACAGAATCAGAAATAAAAAGGGTGACATCACAACAGAAACCACAGAAATCCAAAAGATCATCAGAGATTACTTTGAGAGCCTGTATGCCATGAAACATGAGAATCTAGAAGAAATGGATCAATTCCTGAAGTCCTATAACCTCCCACGGCTGAAACAAGAAGACCTCCAATACCTGAATAAGCCTATCACCATCGAGGAAATAGAAACAGTATTAAAAGTCTTCCCAAACACAAAAGCCCAGGTCCAGACGGATTCCCTAGTGAATTCTACCAAACCTTTAAGGAGGACCTACTGCCAGTCCTGTTCAAGCTCTTCCAGGAAATAGAAGAAACAGAAACACTCCCAAACAGCTTCTACGAGGCACATATCACCCTGATACCCAAAGCAGGGAGAGACAACACAAAGAAAGAAAACTACAGACCAATATCCCTGATGAACACGGATGCTAAGATCTTCAACAAAATACTAGCAAACAGAATCCAAAGACTCATCAAGAAGATTATACATCATGACCAAGTAGGATTCATCGGGTATGCAAGGATGGTTCAACATTCGCAAGTCAATCAACATAATACATCATATCAATAAGAGAAAAAATAAAAACCATATGATCCTATCAATAGACGCAGAGAAAGCATTTGACAAGATCCAGCACCCGTTCATGATTAAAACCCTCCAGAAAATGGGAATTGAAGGGACTTTCCTCAAGATAGTTACAGCCATCTACCAAAAGCCCACAGCAAGCATCATTCTCAATGGGGGAAAAGTTGAAAGCCTTCCCCCTGAGATCAGGGACAAGACAAGGTTGCCCACTCTCACCTCTTTTATTCAATATAGTACTGGAAGTACTTGCGATAGCAATCAGAGAAGAAAAAGGACATCAAGGGCATCCAGATAGGCAAGGAAGAAGTCAAGCTATCATTATTTGCAGATTACATGATATTATACCTAGAGAACCCTAAACTCTCTACCAAAAAACTCCTAGAAACAATAGACGCATATAGTAGAGTGGCAGGATACAAAATCAACACGCAAAAGTCGGTGGCTTTCCTATATACAAATAACGAAAGAGAAGAAAGGGATATTAAGGAAACAATTCCATTCACAATTGTGCCACAGAAAATCAAATACCTAGGAATCAACTTACCCAAGTGTGTAAAGGACCTGTACAAAGAAAACTACAAGACACTGCTCCAAGAGATAAAAGAGGACACAAGGAAATGGAAACACATTCCCTGCTCATGGATGGGGAGAATCAACATTGTCAAAATGGTAATACTCCCTAGAGCTCTATACAGATTCAATGCAGTCCCTATGAGGATACCCATGACATTCTTCAAAGAAATTGACCAAACAATCCTGAAATTTGTATGGAACGATAAACCCCCAAGGATAGCTAAAGCAATCCTCGGGAAAAAGAAGATGGGAGGCATCACCTTACCCAACTTCAAACTGTACTACAAGGCAGTAGTAATTAAAACAGCATGGTATTGGAATAAAAACAGACCCGTGGACCTATGGAATAGAATTGAGTATCCTGACACCCAACCTCAAACACATGATCATTTAATCTTTGATAAAGGTGCAACGAGTCTAAAATGGAGTAAGGAAAGCCTCTTCAATAAGTGGTGTTGGGAAAACTGGGCAGCGACATGTAAAAAAATGAATTTGGACCTGTGTCTAACACCATGCACAAAAATCAGATCAAAGTGGATTAAAGATCTCAATATCAGACTTGAATCCATAAAGTACATTGAAGAAAATATAGGAAAAACCCTCCATGACATTGAAGCTAAAGGCATCTTCAAAGATGAAACATCTCTAACAAAGCAACTAGAAGAAAAGATAAATATATGGGACTACATGAAACTAAAAAAGCTTCTGCACCTCAAAAGAAACAGTGACTAAGATACAAAAGCAGTCCACAGAATGGGAAAGAATATTCACCCAATACCCATCTGATAAGGGGTTAATATCCAGGATATATCAGGCACTGGTAGAACTTTACAAGAAGAAAACAAACAACCCCATCAAAAAATGGGGAGAAGAAATGAACAGAAACTTCAGCAAGGAAGAAATTCGAATGGCCAAAAAAACATATGAAAAAATGCTCATCATCACTAATCATCAGAGAGATGCAAATCAAAACAACAATGAGATACCACTTTACACCACAGAGACTGGCACATATTCAAAAGAACAAGACCAACAAGTGCTGGCGTGGGTGTGGGGGAAAAGGGGACACTCATCCATTGTTGGTGGGAATGCCGGCTGGTACAGCCTTTCTGGAAAACAATATGGACATTCCTCCAAAGACTAGAAATTGAACTCCCATTTGACCCAGCCATACCACTCCTGGGAATCTACTCTGGGAAACCAAAAATACGCAGCGGAAACACCATCCCTACTTTATGTTCATAGCAGCATTATTCACAATAGCCAGAATCTGGAAGCAACCCGAAGTGCCCGAAAATAGATGACTGGATAAAAAAGCTTTGGTACATCTACACAATGGAATACTATGCAGCTGTTAGGAAAAATGAAGTTATAAAATTTGCCTACAAATGGATGGACATGGAGAAGATTATGTTGAGCGAAATTAGCCAGAAGGAGAGAGACAGTTACAGAATGACTGCATTTATCTGCATAACATAAATATATAGGTACATATTATGATACCAATATCCAAGGTCAAGTGAAACATACATCAGGAGGTCCTGTCAAAGGTGGAAATTATCACAAGCGTGTGGGAGTCAGAGGCTAGGTAAGACAGAAAATGGAACAGTGCGCTAACAATTGTGAGGGTACTAATGCCAACCTAGAACTGAGCATTAAATAGAGGCAAAAGGATACACATGACAACCCTTCAATGTATGTTCTGTAATCCATAGTCTGGAAGGGAAGGAAAAGAGAAAGAGAGAGAAATGGAAGGAAATAAAGAACCTGCCATGGAGGAGGGCTGGGGGAGGGGGGAGGGAGCGGGGACGTTGGTGGTGGGGAGATGGGCACTGGTGGCGGGATGGGTGCTGCTACACTGTATGACCAAAACCCAAATATGAACTTTTTAATTGTATATCTTTGTAATTGTAAAAATAAAAAAATTTAAAAAAAAAAAAAAAAAAAAGAACTCCACATTGGAACCCAAGGCCTAGAATGTAAATAACAGGGTGAGAGAGAATCTGAGTTCATCATGTCGATCAAGAAAAATTCATGGGAACTCACAGTTCCAGAAGGCTGATTGAAACACTGGACATAGGAATCTCCTGGTGGACACTTCCACAATGAAATTGATTACATCATATTCAATTGATGGTTATGCCTGACTGATGTTGCTGTCGTCCCAAAATTCCAAACAGGATCGGACCACCGTCTCCTTCATGCAAAATGCTACTTCACGCAATGGGGAGAAAAGGTTTCAAAGCTTAAGAAGAGATCTCCCAGAAAAACCATCAACTGGGAACTTGTTGGCACCATTATAGCTACATGTGAAGTTACCATCATTGGCGACATCAATGAAGAATACAACCTACTGGTTCAGCACCTCCATGACTGTGCAGAGAATTCCGAGAGAGAAAAAGACACTAAAGGATGCCCATGTTTAAACACTGGATAGCTCATTTGCCAACTTGGGAAGGCGCGAGCCTCAGGCAACCAAATGCTAATGTCCAAGCTAGCAAAGCAGTGCAGAGAAGCAATAAAGGAAGACCTCAAAGAGAGAAGAGCAGAAATGCTGTTCAATGCAGCAGAAGCTGGGAAAAGCATTTGTAACATCTGCCTGTCCTTCAAAACTATAAGACCAAGATGACTGCCCTCCGATGTTCTGATGCATCAATCACATCTTCCAGAAAGGCAATGGAGAAGATTATCCATGACTTCTACTCAGATCTCTTTGATACCCACGTCCACCTGTCCACATTCCAAATTACACAGGATGGATATGTCATTACCAACATTCTCCTTTCTGAAATGTGACATGCCATTTTGTTGGTAAAGAAGTAAACAGCACCCAGCCCAGACAAAGTCAAACCGAACACCTGAAGAATCTTCTGAGAGTACTAACCAATACACTAGGTCAGCTCTTCACATGCTACCTCTCTGAATGTATGGTGCCCTCCCGATGGAAATCCAGCAGGACAGTTCTACTGTTCAAGAAGGGAGACTTTCATGACATTGACAACTATCGCCACATCCATCTGTCTGTTCTCTTCCAACTACAAGCTGTTGACTCAATTCTTCCTGAATAGATTGGCAGAATATTAGATGAAGGAAAACCATATGAAAAAGCTGGCTTCCAAAAAGGATTCAGCACAATTGACCATATCCACACAATAACCAAACTCACTGAGGTTCGTAAGAAGTTCAAGATACTGCTCTGTCTCACATTCATTGATTTAATGAAAAGCTTTGATTCTTTGGAGACTACATGGGTCATGAAGCCCCTAGCGAAACAGGGCATTCAAACCCAATGCATCAAGATCCTTCCTGAGGTCTTTATGGAGTCACCACCAGGATCTCACCATTCTACAAGGAAGTGATCATTGATGTCAAAAGAGGGGTTCAGCAGGTTGATACCTTTCACCAAAACTCTTCTTTGCATGTTCAAGAACGTCATGCAACAGTTAGAATGGGAAGGAATGGTAGTGAGGACTGTCAGCAACTATACCACCTCTGCTTCACTGATGACATCGTTCTAATAACACCAAACATTAGCCAAGTGGCACAAATGCTGGCTGACTTCGACAGAAATTGTGGAAAGATAGGTCTACAGCTGAATCTCAACAAAACTATGTTCATAAAAAATGAACTATTTCAGAAACCCCATTCACTCTCAACGAAACAAACATCTCTGAATGCAACAGTTATGTGTACCTAGGTCGAGAAGTCAACATGATGAATGACCAAAAACCTGAGCTGCACAGGAGGGAAGATAGCGGCATGGAATGCCTTCAAAAACATCGAAGAAATAGCTAAAAAGACAAAGAACCTCTGGCTCCGGGCACATCTCTTTGACTCCTCCATTCTTCCTCCATCAACATATGCCTCAGAGAGCCAGGCCTTACGAAAGTTGGATGAAAATGCTCTTTGGGTCTCCCAAAGAGAAATCGAAAGAGCTATGCTTGGAATATCATGCCTCACTCAAGTGAGAGAAGGAATTGGAGTTCCAACCTTGTTCAACGATCCAGAGTCAGGTATGCTGACTCATTTGCCAAAGCATTGAAAATCAGATGGGCTGGATATGTAATGTGATTTGGAGATGACCACTGAACTAGAGCCATTACCGACTGGATCCCACGGGATGTCAAAAATCACATGGTTGCCCACCTACAGGATGGTCAGATTTCTTCGCCAAACCTTAAACGAACAGTTTGAGGTTCTTTGTATCCCTCAAGCAACCTGATGCCATTGGGCTACACTGGCACGTGATAGGGTCTAATGGAAATGTTACTGGTGCCTGCTAGAGCAAATCGATGAATAATAAGTTTTCAAGTGAAGTGATCAAGTGATCAAATAATTCTACATTGTCTTGATTTAGGGAATCCTTAAAAACACACTCAGAAACCATTTCAAAAAATTATATAGAACATCATGATATGCCAGATACCAGTAACAATTATAGACCTCATTCCCATGACCTGATGGAATGTTTTGAGGCTCTTTATGTTTCTGGAGCAAGCAGGTTCCCTTGGGCTCTACTTGCATGAGACAGGTCATATGGAGTTGTTACTGGTGCCCGCTCGAGCAAATCGATGATGAACAGGAAGACAGTGATACAGTGACAGTGAACATGTAAAGCAAAGTGCACATTGTCCTGATTTAGAGGAATTTTTAATAATATCTATTATATTTAAAATAAAAGTTGGGAACACTTTAAATACATTATAATGAAAGAGAAAATCCTGTTTATTTTTATTTTTTCATATTTCCCTGTAGCATTTATATTTTCTCAAATTGGTTGCTTGCACAATTCTTCAATTTATCTAGAAGCATTTTGTATATCCATTTATTACATGTTCTTGAATACTTGAAATATAAATAATATATTTAAATCATACATGGAGCAGAGCTACTACTTGCTCTTCCTGTGCCCAGCTGATAACAAGGCGTCGGGAGGGGAGGGTGGGTTCTAGCCCTATCCCACAACTCAGCAGAGTTTCACAAGAAGCTAGAGGAACCCCCTCACCATGAGGGCTGCCATTTTCCAACATCCGCACTCACCTCTTGTCAGAACTTCACCCAGCAGAAGAGCTGATTGCAGCCCGGCTCGTCACTGACCCACCCTGCAGCAGCTTTTCCTAGCCTGGACCAGATATGCCGATCCAGAGACTAACACACACAGAGCAGAGCTGCTACTTGCTCTCCCTGTGTCCAGCTGATCACAAGGTGTCCGGGAGGGATGGCGGTTTCTAGCCCTAGCCTGCCACCCCAGCAGAGCCTTGCAAGAAGTCAGAGGAACCCCCCACACCATGAGGGCCACCGTTTTCCACATTCGGACTCCCCTCTCATCAGAATTCCACCCAGCAGTAGAGCTAATTGCAGCTTGGTTCATCAATAAATGCTCGAGTCTTGAGGTGAGTAGAAGATTATCCCACCTGCACGTCAGCTCCTGGCAAGCTACCGTGTTGTATTTGTCATGCCAAATCACTTGATCACTTGACTTCCCATAGATCATAGATTACTCAAGCGGGCACCAGTAACATCTCAATATGTCCTGTCACATGCAAGATAGCCCAAGGGCAGCCTGCAAACTCCAGGAACATAAGAACCCCCAAACCATTCCATCAAGTCATGGGAATGAGGTCTAAAATTGTTACTGGTATTTGGCATGTCAAATACAACACAGGTAGCTTGCCAGGCTTTGCCATGTGGTGAGATAATCTTCTAGACACCTCAAGACTCGAGCATTTATAGATGAACCATGCGGCCGAGCCAGGCTGCATACAAGTAACAATTGTAGACCTCATTCCCATGACTTGATGGAATGGTTTGAGGCTATTTATGTTCCTGGAGTGGGTAGATGCCCTTGGGCTATCTCGCATGTGACAGGACATATTGAGATGTTACTGGTGCCCGCTCAAGTAATAGATGATCTATGGGAAGTCAAGCAACCAAGTGATTTAAATCACTTGATCACTTGATATCCTGTTATTCATCGATTTCCTTGAGCGGACATCAATAATATTTCCATTTGACCCTATCAAGTGCCAGTGTAACCCAATGGCATTTGGTTGTTTCGGGAATGCTGAGAGCCTCGAACCGTTCCTTCAGGTTCTTGATAAGGAAGTCTGACCATCTTGTAGGTGGGTGGCCACGTGATCTTTTGATTTCCCGTGAGATCAAATCGGTAATTGCTCTAGTCCAGCGGTCATCTCCAGATTGCATTATATGACCAGTCCATCTGATTTTTAATGTCCTGGTGAACAAGACTGAATCCTTGATTTTTGAATAGTGATGGAGGTGGGAACTCTGGATTCCTTCTATTACTTGAGAGAGGTGTGGTATTTCAAGCATAGCTCTTTTGATTCCTCTTTGGGAGACCCGAATAGCATTCTCATCCTGTTTTTGTAGGGCCCAGGTCTCTGAGTGATATGTTATTGCAGGGAGAACGGTGGAGTCAAAGAGGTGTGCCCAGAGCCAGAGGTTCTTTGTCCTTTTTGGCTAATTTAAATCAGGTTTTATAAAATTTTTATTATCTTGGAAAAAATAATTTCATAATAATTCCATAATATTATAGATTACATAGTAATAGAAACTTTTCATATTAGATGAGCAGTCATTAAAATACCTCAACTATTAGAGAGTTAGTTTTACTACATGCTATGTCAAATGTCTCAAGTTTCTACATTTACATAATGATTATAGTTCACTGAATACTTTAATGTTCCAAGCTATGCTTTGATTCCCTACAACAGTTAAATGAATAGGTGATAGGCAATAAATGTGTGCCCTGAATTTATGTAAATGATTTCTCTGGATGCCTTTATTTACTTTTTATTCAAAAATTTGTGAATCTACCACAAATTTCTAAAATGGTTGTCAGGTGCCAGAATTTCATGTGTGTCTATCACTGTGATTAAGTTAAAACTCCTAACTTCATAGAATTGTTTAAATGTCAAAATTAGTTTTATACAGAGACTATTTCATAAAATACCTTATATTATTAATGAAATATTAGCCATATAAATCAACTGCTCAATATTACATAAATACAATATAGCAGGTACTTGACTGGATGATCTGCAGAAATGGAAGACAATTTTCAAGATTTCTTCCTCTTGAAAGAAAAGGATAAGTCTCTTATGTTATCCCTAAGAGACTTAAAAAACTCTTTTATATGGTTAGGTAAGTGAAGAATATCACTTCTATGTTGAAGTTATAATTTGTGGCAAAAATAGAAATGTTTTTGAGACATAATTAAAAAAACCTAAGATAATTAGTTCATGAAATACACATAACTTTGATTATCCTAAGAAAATCAAAAGAAATCTTTAAAGAAAAATATAGAGGTCAGTAAAAAATAAACCAGAAAGTATAAAACAACAGAATTGTTCATTTTGACATTAAAGAAGGGAAAAAATCATACTTTAAAATACCAGTGGAAGGATCTATGTGGAAAGAATTGAAAAGCACTATTCTAACAACTAGGGCTAACAGTGATCCCTAACCAACTAAAATCAACTAAATCAGAAATTAACTACTGAGCTGAATTTGCCAATAACCATTGAAGGAATATTTAGCCTCACTTCAGATTGCAGTAATGCCTAAGAATTTTCTATATTAGTCATTTGAGACCCTAGGTAAAACCCTAAGTAAACTAATTCTTGGTTTTCTAACACATAAAGTGATGTTAATATATTTGTGTGATTTTAATCAATTACAGATTTGTTTCTTAATTCACAGCAGCAGAAAGTTAAAACAATTAATTTGTTTATTCCTAAACCAGTGGATTTTCCTATTTTATTCCTGTTAAGTTACAAATGAAGTGCATTTCAGAATTACATAAATTAAAGCTAGATATTATTTCCTTTTGTCTGACCAACTATTATCTTCATGCATTCAACTTTTAATTCATATGTTTACATTGTCACCAAACATAATCTGTCATAATTTTGGATGCACATACATTTATTAATTAATCAATGTCTTAAATGCAAAATCAATAACGTCTATATTTTCTTTGTTATTCCAGTACCAGAAAACACATATAGTAAATTTACTTAAGTCAAAAAACATTTCATTTCCACTCAAGAGATAAATTTGATTTCCTAAGGGTAAACATAAAAAACAAAAGAAAGTATGACATAGGTAATAAATTGATGAATTGCATTCAGAAAAGAAACCTTCCATATTACTCTCAATTTGAAACCCTGGTTCTTATTTCAAGCCACAAAATTTGTAATATTTTCCAAACTTGATAGATGAAACTTTTGGGAACTCGGTTAAGATCTTTCTGACTCTGCTAGTTTCCTGCTGTAAACTGGTGGGAAAATAATATTATTTTTCTTCCCCTGCAGAAAAGCTCCAACACAAATATAATGCTGAAACAATTTTTCTGAAACTAGAGTTTCTGTGACTTTCAAAACTGGAGTCATCCTAGAAATTCTAATTCTCTTAAATTTAAGGACAGATTATTTTACATAGTCTTTACTTTTATAAAAGTAAATAAATGCTAAATTTACTTTTACTATGGTTGATATTCATGTAGGAAAAAAAACAATAATAAAACCACCCCTTAAATATTTTTGTCATCAGTAAATTCAGAAACTTACAATGTATTATCTAATTTATTCTTCTTAAACTCAATTAAGTTTCTCAAATTTAGGTTTTTGAAACTAAAGTAGATACTGAAACAAAAAATTAATTTTAGCTGGCTTATTTGGAAAGTGATTGCTACTTGTCACTTGTCTTCCCATTGTTCATTGATTTGCTTGAGCGGGCACCAGTAATATCTCCATAAGTCCTGTCATGTGCTGAGTGTAGTCCAAGGGCATCTGCTCACTCCAGGAACAAGACCCTGAAAACGTTCCTTCGGTCATGGGAATGAGGTCTATAATTGTTACTGGTTTTGGCATATCAAATACGACACAGATACCTTGCCAGGCTCTGCCATGTGGGTGGTATACTATCAGAAGTAGGCTTTCATCTCGTGCATTTACTGATGAACCACAAAGGGGAGAGATGGGCTTTTCTCTTGAGTGGAGCTCTGATGAGCTGTGGAGTCCGGAAGTTGAGAATGACTGCCCTCATGGTGGGGGAGTTCCTCTGGCTTCTTGTGAGGCTCTATAGGAATGGAGAGCCAGGCCTAGAACCTGCCTTCCCTCCCGATCACCTCATGATCAGCTGAGCACAGGGAGAGTCTATAGCAGCTCTGCCCCATGTGTCTGAGTCTCTGGATCAGGGATACCTGGGATTGAAATAGGCTTTGCTGTAGGGTGGTAAAATTATATTAGGTAGCAAATTTTAAAAATTAAGACAGGAAAACTAATAAAATGCATTTTAATGAGTAGTTACTACTGGGGCAATCTGGAGCTCAGACTCACAAAGTACTCTCTGAAACAAAGGAGATACCCATACAGAGAATAAATTAGTATTATCAAATTCACACCAGTGTGGGAACCTCAAGGAGCTGCAAGGAGGCCAAGGTTCCTGGCTGCTTCTACTGTCTTAAAATCCTTACAGTCATGTTCAAAGCCCAGGTCACCTTTTCTCCATACCACCAACCAACAAGGCCTGTGAATTTCACAGGACTGGTGTGAGAACCTCCAAGTACTGTGGGATTCCTGGGCCAACGATGTGAGTCACTGCCACCCTGCGCTCCTCCCAGCTTTGTCCGATTATTTGCACAGCTTCTCCCTATGCCTCCCGTTGATAAGGGCCTGTGGACATCAAGAGGCTCCTGAGGGACCCTCTCCTTTAGTGCCAGGAGCAGCTTTTGGCCTTCCAGAAACTCAAGGCTGCTTGTTTAATCACCAATACTCTATTCTTTTTCAATAAAGAGAAAGCCTGGTTTATGGCAATGAGTTCATAGACCATCTACAGGTAAAAGGGAAAAATAGCTCAGAATCCTGTCATGTTAGTAAGAAAAGATTGGGGAGCCCTGAAGAAAACCAGTAGCAACCAGCAATATAACCTCTCTGAATGGAACTTTAGAGAGGAAATCTTGAGAATGTTTAAGATACTTTAAAAACAATGGAAAACACAACCAATAAAACATAAAGGGACATGAGAGCAGATATGAGAAAGCTACAAACAGAAAAGAAAAAACTAAAGTATTTCATAGGTGAAATGAAAAACTTACTGGAAGGTCTCAGCATCTTAAGAATCAGTGAGCTCCTGGATGAGAGCAAAACACTTACAGACAACAGAAGTTGGAAAAGCCTCAAGTAAACAGCAGACAAGATAACTCTGGGATGGATTAAAAAGAACATAGCATCATCCATGTCTCAGAGACTCAGGAAGGTAATTTCAATGAAGAGGCATTAGTCATAGAAATCATCGCTGAACACTTTTCTTCCACCCACGTACTAACCAGGCCCGACCCTGCTATTGAGCACTTTTCTTAACTGATACTGCTACTGAGCACTTTTTTAACTAGTAGACCCTACTACTGAGCACTTTTCTTAACATATTTATTAAATATGGATACATGCATCCATATTTAAGGGACCCATATGGTACCAGCTAGAAAAGACCCAAGACACATTCTAATGACAATGACCAAATCCATAGATAGTGATAAAATACTAAAATCAGCAAGATCAGAACAAGGAAGATTATATACTTAAAGCCTGAGTTTGGCGCATTTGTATCATATATCAACTTAAGGCTTTAAAAAGTTATAAGATATGAAGAGGATCATTTATTAATGGTCAGAATATGTACATTAGGAAGAACTCACACACATACACATATATATATATTCATACACATATTTACATACATATATATGTATGTGTATATATAGATGTAAGTATATGTGCTTTCCCCATCGCTTAACCTTCTCTCTTAGTCTGAGAAATGAAAACCACAGTCAACTGTATCAACGAGCAGAAACAGTCTCTACTTGAGACTACCAGGTACCTGGGGCTTATCTTGAATCATCTCAGAGACAGCAAAGAGAGGTTCTGGATCTGCTGCCTCCTGCTGTAACTTCCAGTCTTGGAGGGAAGACAGAGGCTTCTGGGAGCAGAGAATGGGCAAATGGGAGAGAGATACAGGAACTTTTCTGGATACCAAAGCATAGTGCAAGTTTATCTACAAATAATTATACATGTGACTCTCATATAAGATGCAAAATACATTATGGGCCAAATGATACAGGTCTGATTTCTGGAGTGTATGCATGCCCAACAAATGTGAGGCCCTCAGTTCATCCTCAAGCACTCTTGGCTGTGGTTTAGCCCCTGGCTTAATATTCTGGGGGGTATCCCTGTAAGAAAATAAATAAATAATGGGCCCAAGAGATAGTACAGTGGGTAAGGCATTTGTCTTGCATGAGACAGACACGGGGCAGAGCTGCTACTTGCTCTCCCTGTGCCCAGCCACTCACAAGGAGCCCAGGAGAGATGGCAGGTTCTAGCCCTGGCCTGCCAGCCCAGCAGAGCCTTGCAACAAGCCAGACGACCCCCACTCCATGAGGGCCTCCATTTTCAACATCCGGACTTCTCTCTCGTCAGAACTCCACCCAGCAGACCAGCCTGTCACAGTCTGGCTCGCCGCGGTTCATCATTAAATGCTTGACTTAGAGATGACTGCAAGAGTATGCTACCTGCACGGCAGAGCCTGGCAGCTACCCGTGTTGTATTTGATATGCCAAATACCAATAACAATTATAGACCTCATTCCGGAATGGATTGTGGCTCTTTATGTTCCTGGAGCAAGCAGATGCCCTTGGGCTCTACTAGCATGAGACAGGACATATGGAGATGTTATTGGGGCCCGCTCGAGCAAATCGATGAACAACGGGAAGACAGTGATACAGTGATACAGTGGCCGACCTGGATTTCATCTTCATATCCCATAGGGGCCCCCAGCACCACTGTGAGTGATTTCTGAGTGAAGAGTCAGGAATAACACTGGGCATCGCTGAGTGTGGGCCCCAAATAAACAAAGAATAAATGAATATGACAATATTGTCATTTTTAACATTAGTGTGATTAATATTCATAGCCTTATCTTTAAATAATGACAATAATTTAATTAACATTTGCTGCTTGTGCTCTATGTATAGATTGCACTCAACTGGTGAGGCACAGAAACAGAGATCCTATATATAATATACTTTGGACAAGTTAACAAGACAATTTAATTGTCTTTCTGGGTACAACCATTGACAACTTTTGTTATTTCATAAACCCATCCCTGGAACATGATTGAAAAGGATGTGTTATTATAATATAAATGTATACTTACCCTCTAGTTGCCAAGATATTATATTAAGACACGCATTGAAACTGTTTATATATGAAGTAAAATACTTTGGTTATTCTTTCACCCTGCTCTAAAAATGATAATTCTCTTAATGCAGTCTAGAGTCAGTTTACTTGGCTTCAGAAAACTATTTTACATCTCTAATCACTGAGTTTACTGTGCTCTAAAATCCCAAAGGTGATTTTTTTATGCTATATTACACATTCTGCTGCTAAGCAACATTTCCCATTTTTTTCTTTATAAATTTAACTATAAAACATTAAACCCCACTCTGGTTTCATTTTTTAGAATATTTACTATAAACTTTCAACATACATTTCATATTATTTATACAACTGAATTAATCTTGCAGAAAGTCAGTTTTAGTGATAACCAAGATGGGACAGCTATTCATAAATGTGAGTATCCAATGAAAATGTGAACATAGGATTTTGCTTAAAGGTGTTTTTCATGGGATTATATGACAAACTTTTTGCTTATTTAAAAATGTTTCAAGGGCCAGGAGGTCTAGGCCACATATGAAAACTTGCCACAAGTGGAAGGAAGGGCGGTTAGATAGTTAATGACTAGTATGACAATGATAGCTGGAAATGATTACTCTGGACAAGAACTGAGTGCTTGTAATAGGTCAACTGATATGCATGATAACTGTTCAGTACCTATATTGAAAACCAGAACACCCAGAAGGAAAGAAAAAGCAAGAGAAAGAGAAAGAAGAAAAGTGCCTGACATTTCAGAAATAAGAAGGGGACTCTCATCTGGTCTTATTATGTTCATGGGATTTTTTAACTAACCAAAGTAGGAGACATTTTTAAAAATTCACTATAGAATGTAGCTGAGATCAGAGTATCTTTCAAAGTGAATTGACATATTTTACTCTATCATTTCAGGTATAATTTCTTTTATTTTATATCGCTTTACATTTTGTAAATTTTGACACTTTGATGCAAAATAACTTGTATTATTCTATTAATAACTTGTATTATTCTATGTTTATGTTTGCATCATCAGGGCAATGCTGTTGGGGAAGTCAGGTAACATCTTGTTTGTCTATTTTAAACCAGAAGCGTATATATATATATATATATATTATTTGACAAGCTTCAGGGTTTATATTAACTTTCTTCTCTTTTGAGTTCTCATGTTCTGAGAAATGACTTAAACATTGTGTTTACTATTCCCACAAGAACAACAATGACAATAAAACTGTGTAGGTTCAATAAAACACAGAACCATTTTTATAAACATTTTTCTAAGAAATCATTGAGTACAGAGTGACAATTCTTCTTCTACATCATGGAGTTCTTGAACTGTCTTTTTATAAATCTCAATTACCTTGGGCCTTAACAATTCTTTAGATGCTGTTTGATTGTTTTGGTAACTGAGATCGAGTGAAGAATGGCAGAGCAATGGCCATCTTAGGATAAGGCAGGGATATCAGAGCCCTGTAAAGTTTTAAATGGTGTCACACAGGAATAAAGGAGTTATTCATTACCTTATTGGAACAGACTATCAGATATAAACTGAAGTTTCAATACAGCCAGTTAATTGGTTTGTTTTCAAATATGTGAGCCTCCACATTTATTTTCATGATGGTCGCAGCTTTTTCACACTCTTACAGACATGTCAGATTTTCAGAGCAAAGTTTCAGTCAAACCATTCATCACACAATTACATAATCCTTACTGTCTAAGCCAATAATATATTCTTAACAAGAAAGATGTCAACAGATTTCGGGTCACAAGGAACATTACATTGAAAACAAAACAAACCTACACCTGATAAGCCAAAGTATAACTTCAGCTTCCTAAGGAATGTTTCTGCAATGTAGTGCAAATCTCCCTCAATCTTAATATACTGGCGAGACATGCTTTTAGACATTTTAGTTGAGACATGCTGGCTAAAATGCTTAAGGTGAACATTTTTATTTCAGGTCTACAGGCTCCAAAGAATGTAGCTTGTTCATTATAGCATGATAACCTATCACACATTATATATACCTATCCCACAATATATCATGCTATATTGTTCATTATAGCATGATAACCTATCACAATAATACAATGTGTGATACACTTAAGGAAAGAGAAAGTGTGAGACAGAACAATACAGACATTCCACTCATACACTTTAATAAAGTGCTGTGTGTGCTTAAATGTGATTAAATCTTATATTCTCTACATCACAGTCAATTGCTTTTCTACAAATATTATTTATAGAATTATTTAGAATAACATGCAATGTTTAGAGTAATGAGAGCATATTTTCAGGTCTAAGTACTATTTTTTCTTGTTTGTCAAATCTACAACTCATTTCAATACATATAATAGTACTTTGTTGTTGAAAATTATGTACTATGGCAGAGACCGAACCATTTGTCATGGTAAGTACTGATAATAAATTTAACAATTTTTCTTGGAATAATGGGAAAACTAGACTGTAATTTTTGTTATTGAACATAAAAATAAACTGAAGTATCACTGCTTCAATGATGGAAAATAAACTGGTGTTATTTTTCTTTAAATACATAGCATCAGTTCTCATTCCTCTATAAGAAAGTTTATTTCTGAAACTAATGATAAGTGTCTACAATTTTCTCATATGTATTGTTTAAGTTCACTCTGCCTTATATGCTGCCATGTCAGATTTTAATTTTCTTTACGCTATTGTTTCTTTAATTATAAAGTAGTTAAGAATCATAAGTAATGGGGCTGAAGCGATAGCCCAGCGGGTAGGGCATTTGCCTTGCACGCAGCTGGCCTGTGCCGGCCTGGGTTAGATCCCCGGCATCCCATATGGTCCCCTGGGTACCGCCAGGAGTAATTCCTGAGCGCAGAGCCAGGAGTAACCCCTGAGCATTGCCAGGTGTGACCCAAAAAAGCAAAAAAAAAAAAATCGTAAGTAAAATTCATTAGGCAAATAAATAATATATTTCAGACACTAATGTAAATGTGTTTTACAGGTATTCAATTCTGATTAATTTACACAGTGTCATTATATAATCCACATTTTATTAAAGAGGATTCTGATGAAATGAAGAAACAGTCATAGAATAATAAATATGGCTTACAGGTACCATGGTCTACAACTAGACTTTTTAAAAAGATTAATTAAATTTGTTTTTATTTGGAAATCATGTTCATGAGATTAATAGAGTTTGAAGATGGTAGTCAGGTTTATCTGCAAACCAACATAAAGGAAATAAACATGTTAACATTTTATGTAACTGTGAATTGTTTAATTCTGTTCATTTAACTATTATCTATCCTTTTCTTATATTTATTAATAGGTAAGACAAACTATTATCTCAAGCCAAAATTCTCATATTAAATAGTTCATATTATTGTTCCCTGCAGATATGAAAAAACTATCATCACATAACTATTATTTAACTAAGACAAAGATTGTTAGGTTAAGGCAAGACAGAAAAGGGTATAATGTGCTAATAATCATTGGAAATGACAGTACCAGCTTAGAACTGAGCATTGAACATAGGCAAAGGGATACAAATGACAACATCTAAATGTATGTATTGCAAGCCACAATGTATGAGATAAGGAAGAGAGACGAGAGATAGAGAGAAAGAGAGAAGAAGGGAAGAAAGATTTAGAGCCTATCATAGAGGCAGACTGGAGGAGGGGGAAATTGGTGTCACTGATGGTAGAAAATGGGCACTGGTGGAGGAATGGGTGCTGGAACACTGTATGACTAAAAACAAACAAAACATCTTTTTTATTTATATCTCATAGTGATATAATAAATTTTAAAAAATAAATTTTGGGATACTAGTGATGACTACCTAGGGTCCAGCACAGACTTAGACATTGTGTAGGGAACCCCCTAGCCTTGCACTGTTTTAGCCATTGACTACATTACAACACACTTCCATCCTTCACTTTTCTCTTACCTATCGATTTTTTAAAAAATCTTCTCAGTGCAAAGATGACAACAAACACAATAGGGCAGAGTACTCCAAATAAGATGGAAGCCCAGTAATAGGGTGAGAACTGGAAAAAAAGTCTTTGAAAAACAATCCACAGACTTTTTAGTGATTGCTAAAACGGGAACATAATTTTATTCTTAAGGCATTTTTCATATACAGTAATATGAAAATTGAAACTTTGTTGTAGTTTTATACCACAACATCTGGTGATGCTCAGGTCTTACTACTGGCTCTGCATTCAGCGATCACTCCTGGTGACTTTCGGGGTCCGTCTGGGGTGTCAGGGATCCAACCCAGGTAGGCCGAATGCAAAGCACAATGGAAACTTCTGAAGACTTAAAAGTAGCAGTTATGCATGACTTGACTGTTGAATCTAAATTTTACCATATAAAAAAATAAAGCAGGGTTTTGATTTAAAAACATAGTGTCAATTAAAATAAATGTAAGACATAAACAAATTGAAATTCAAAATTTTATAAATCATTCAATATTCAAACTGCCCTCTGTTCCATTACTAAACCATGGTGTCAATATATTTTTAGATAAAATCCTAAGAAATAATTTAAAAAGTTGGTACTATATAAGGTTCATACGAATCAACAAAATGGTACAACTAGAGTGTTTTAGTAAATAATGTTTAGGTGAATAATTGATCCTCTATCTAAAATATTTAATTTTGGGGGTGGGGGAAAGGGGATACTGGGCCATTTACAGCACTGCCTAGGGCTTACTCCTGAATCTGAGCTCAGGTTCACTCTAAAAGGTTCAGGGAACCATTCAGAGTGAAGGGGTTGAACCCAGGTCATCTGCATACATGGCAAATGCCCACCCACTATAATATCACTCCAGCTCCCTAAGTATGCTGTTTTTCTAAGATGTTTTGAATCTGAGTGCTATTTTATGTGTTACTAGCTTTCATGTTGCATCCATTAAAAATGGAAATTAAATGACCTTCTATGTTGCTCCAACCATCCTAGGTGAGAAGTACCTCTGGCTGATGGACCTAGTGCAGAGCCTCAGCCTACCAAAAGTCTCAGCAACCTCCACACCCAACATGCTGTACACTAAGGGCTTCTATGCTCAACAGATTTTATGCTGACTAGACTTATTCTTCCTGTCATTCTGTGAGTATGGGCAGAGAAGACAGCAATTCATAGCTTAAACACTCAGGATATTCAGGGTGGGGTATGCAAATACAAAGGTTCATCTACAGCACAAAAACTGTCCTCGATGGTCCTGATGGACCTACCAAATCTTCTAGAAAGGCAATGGAAAAAGATTAACCAAGACTTCTGCTTGTATCTCCTTGATAGTCACTTTCACCTGCCCATAACCAAATGCAGGATTGATATGTCGTTCCCAACATCCTCCCTCTGAAATCCGACATGCCATTTTGTCAGTATAGAAAGGAACAGCACCTGACCCAGACATAGTCAGACCTGAACACCTGAAGAATCTGCTTGAGAGTACTCATCATTACAATGGCTGGCTCTTCACACGCTACCTGTCTGAATACAAGGTGGCCTCACAATGGAAAACCAGCAGGATAGTTCTACTGTTCAAGAGGGCGATCATCCAACAATCCTGGCAACTATCGCCCCATCTGTCTGTTGTCTCTGAAGCTGTTGACTTGAGTCATCCTGAACAGAATTGATAGAACATTCAATGAAGGACAACCATGTGCGCAAGCTGGCTTCCAAAGGATTAAGCACAATCGACCATATCCACACAGTAACCAAGCTCATTGAAGTTTGTAGTGAGTTCAGGATGTCACTCTGCCTCAATGTTCATTGATTTAAAGAAACTTTGATTCTGTGGAGACTGAAGTGGTCATTGAGCCTAGCCAAACAGGACATTCAAACCCATTACATCAAGATCCTTCGTGAGCTGTACTACGGATTCACCACCAGGATCTCACCGTTCTACAAGGAAGTAATCATTGATGTCAAAAGAGGGGTTCGAAAAAAAAGAGGGGTTCGGCAGAGTGATACCATTTCACCAAAACTCTTCAGTGCCACCCTAGAGAACATCATGCAACAATTAGAATGGGAAGGAATGGGGGTGAAGATGGATGGTCGGCAACTACACTACCTCCTCTTCACTGATAACATCGTTATAATAACACCAAACATTAGCCAAGTGGGGCCGGAGCGATAGCCCAGTGGGTAGGGCATTTGCCTTGCATGCGGCCGGCCCATGCTCGCCCAGGTTCGAACCCTGGCATCCCATATGGTTCCTGAGCACCGCCAGAGTAACTCCTGAGCGCAGAGCCAGGAGAAACCCCTGAAGCATTGCCGGTGTGGCTCAAAAAGCAAAAAAAAAAAATTAGCCAAGTGGCACAAATACGGCTGACTTGACCGAGAATGTGGAAAGATAGGTCTACAGCTGAATCTCAACAAAAAATGTTCATGAAAAAATGAACTAGTTCCAGAGGCCCCATTCACTCTCAATGGAACAAACATCTCTGATTGCAGCAATTATGTGTACTTAGGTCGAGAACTCCAACATGATGAATGACCTAAAAGCCTGAGTTGCACAGAAGGAAGAGAGTAGCATAGAACGCCTTCAAGATCATCAAAGAAATAGCTAAAAGGACAAAGAACTTCCAACTCCCGGCACATCTCTTTGACTCTACCAATCTCCTGCATTAATATATGCCACAGAGACCTGGGCCCTGTGAAAGCAGGATGAGAATGCCATTTGGGTCTCTGAAAGAGAAATCTAAAGAGCTAAGCTTGGAATCTCATGCCTTACTCAAATGAGAGAAGGAATCCCAGAGTTCCGACCTCCATTGAATATTGAGAGTCAGGGACACTTATCTTATTTGCCAAGGAATTGAAAATCAGAAGGGCTGGACATGTAGTGCGACTTGGAGAGTAGATCCATTACTGACTGGATCCCATAGGACGCTCGAAAGATCACGGGGCCGCCACCTACAAGATGGTCAGACTTCTTAATCAAGACCTTGAATGAACGGTTTGAGGCTCTTTGTATTCCTGAAGCAAGTACATGCCACTGGGCTACACTGGCTGTGATATGGTCAAATGGAAATTTTATTGAGTCTGCTCAAGCATATTGACGAATAAGGGGATGTCAAATTATCAAATGATCAAGTCCTTTAGTTTTTCCACACATTGTTATCTTAGATTTTAAAATTATAAATCATTCTTCAGAGAATTCTAATTTTATATTCTTATATTTTGCTTTTCACTGTATCACTGTTTCTCATTCATCATTGATTTGCTCGAGTGGACACCAGTAACATCTCCATATGTCCCTGTCTCATGTTAGTGAGAGCCCAAGGGCTTTCTCCAGGAACATAAAGAGCCTCAAACTATTGCATCAGGTCTTGGGAATGAGGTCTATAACTGTTACTGGTATTTGGTATATCAAATACCAAATACCAAAATAATTGTTATTGGTATTTGGCATATCAAAAACGACCTGGGATGCTTGCCAGGCTCTGCCATGCGGGTGGCCTACTCTTGTAGTCACCTCTCCATTTCGCGTAGTTCAATAAAATCTTTTTTGTAGCTTGCTCCCATCCCACCTCTATGTGAATCATCCCTTTATCTAGTTTACTTTGTCTTTGATGAAATGTGTAAACATTTCATCAAATCCCGAAGGATGAGTACAGTAGAATAAGACTTTGAGAGACCACATAAACATAGAAATTTAGTAGTTGTGTAGTTCATTTTTATTTTCATTATTGTTCATCCTTTACTGACTTAAATTAACCTTTTATCATAGTTATGTATACATAGATAAAAATGTTCATAGGGTTTGTGGTTTAGGTATGTATTGGGGACCTTGTTGTCCATCTCACTATTACATTTTTTTAGCTTTTCTGACATTGGACATAGTCTTTATAATTTCTGGAAGATAACATATAAGAAATGGCGAAAAGCCCACAAACTCATCTTTCAGTGATCATTGCTGTTTACTTTTTATAGATAATCTCTAAATGCTGGACATTATGCATTTTCTCATACTTTATTTTATTGGTTTGTGTATTAGTCTCAAGTATCTAGTGCATTCATGGTGGTGTACAACTATTATTACAATCTGAGTAAAGATTTCACTACTCCAATAATCAATCAGATTCCTACTGACAGTCACAATAATTCAATCAATTCCTAGCTCTTTGGGAAGCACTAATCTATATTTTGTCCCTACAAAATTTTTCTGATATCAATATTTAATATAAATGCAATGTTCACCAATAGACAGCCTATTGTTACTTTCTCTCTCACTATCATGTTTTCAAATACCATACATATTGTAGCATGCATTTTGATCCTTAATTGTTGCTGAGTAATATCTCTAATTCCATCAGCTCACTCACTGCATTTTGATTATTCATTCATAAAATGGACATTTTGTTTGCTTTTACCTTTGATCATTTGTATTGTACTCAGAGTCATATATTTTACTTTTGGGCCTTGTTATCTATGTTTATATGCATGTGCTTATCTTCTAAGTATATAAGAGTTTCTGGATCATACTGAAATAATGCTTCACATTTAAAGATCTGTCAAATTGTATTTTTAACAGATTTTTACTATATCTCAGCAGCAAAGGTTCCAATACCTCTACAACATCACACAGTTTTCTTTCTGTATTCTTAATTACATTTGTTCTATTGAGTACAAGAAAGTCTCATTATGGTGTGACTTTTACAATTATTTAATAGGTAATGATATTCAGCATCATATTGGAATCTCTGACTCTTAGTATATCTCTTAGAGAATTGTCTATCAAGTCCTTAGCTTTTTTTTTTTTCTCCCTGACTCTGCACTCAGGAATTACTCCTGGCAGTGCTCAGGGGACCATATGGGATGCCAAGATCCAACCTGAGCCAGCATGGGCCAGCTGTGTGCAAGGCAAACGCCCTACCCGCTGGGCTATCACTCCGCCCCCATCCTTTAGCTTTTAAATTAGGTCTTTTTCTTTTATAATTGAATTGTTAGGTGTGAGCTAATAATGTCAAAAGAAGCAACCAGAGTTCAACATGTTTTTTCTTTTATGTTTATATAATTTAGCATTGTTTTTCAGGTTATATAAGTTTTTATTGACCTAGAAAAAAATTAGCAATTTTTCTTATACTACTTCAAACCTATTGTTTAGTCTTACTAGTGAAATTTTCAACACACACACACACACACACACTCACATATATATAGTGCCGGTACTCAACACAGGATCTCAAAATGCAAGTTGACTGCCCTACTACTGAGCAACACTTTTGGCCCTCAAGATTACTAAGACATGATCTCATTTAGTTCTTGGGAACATATTTATCATTTCCTCTAACATCTCTTCTACTAACCCTTCAATGCCATTTAATCATCTGTTTTTTTTCCTGTGTATGTATATCTCTATGTTGCTCTGCATAGTTTAGACAATCTTTTAGGAAAACTGGAATTTTTCAAAAAATCATTTTGAATTAAAAAATCACTTTGAATTAAAAATCATTTTGAAGTAAAAATACATAATACACTGAAGAATAAAACTGTAGTTATTTACTGTTATTTACTGCTGTTGTTATTTACTAGGACGTTTATTTACTTGATTATTATCGATATATCTGAACTATTGAAGTAATTCTATGAAGTCAATTCCCAAAAAGCATACTAACTTTGATATTCAAGTTCAGATATTACTCCTTAATGTTTGTTATCTTTCAGTATAGCTTATAGTGGTGAGGGCTTTTTAAAAGCATACATCATATTAGTCTATGATTAAACATATATGTATATAATATATATAATATATATATTATATATATAATATATATATATATATCCTCAGGGACCTAGTGATGGTAGGAATCAACTCCAAGTCTCTTGCATGCAAAACATGTACTCAGTGCTTTGAGCTCTTTCTTTGGCTCTCTTCCTAATCAGGTTTTAACCTTTTTAGCAGGGATGGTTTTGTGGAGTTTTTTTCTATAGTACTCTATTACAATTCAGGGATTTTATGTTTTTCCCCCCTACTATGCATGTTAGTACAAGTACTGACTTTTTGAACCAGTGTTACTATGCTTGACTAGTATTATTTTACATTTCTGGATATTTTTCTGCGCTTACATTGTGCGATATGAGTATGTGTGTATATGTGTGTGTGTATATACTAGTATCTTGTAGTTTTTTCTTTTGTCTCATTTGAGACATCTATCTCAGTTATACAAACAATCTTTCAAGGACATACGTGATTACGTGATTTTTATTTTTAAGCTGATCAAAATGGATCCACATTTCCTGTTTGTTTATATAGTATTTAGACTCTTGTCAAGGAAATCTTGCATCACTTGTCACTTAATGTGAGTCTGGCATTAGCAATGTATTCAACATCCTCCAAACATATGTACATATTCAATTTGATCATTCAATAATTAAAAAAAAAATAAATAGTTTATCCATTTATCACATAAATACTCTGCACTACAAAATTCTAGGAACATCTATAAAAGCAAATGTCATAGATATGTATAATGAATATAACTCTTGAGAGGTGGGGAAAAGTGAAAAAAAATAGCCTCTCTTGCTCTCATGGATGTTGAATCATAATGAGAAAAGTCAATAACCAGAGATCTATGATGAAGGATAACATTTAAAAATGAATCTATTACAAACTTTTCTTGAATTTTTTTTTTGATGAGAGGGAAATTTTCCATATTCCTTTTAGCTTTTATGAAAATATTAAGATACATCTGTCTATTTAATTAATTGCATTTTAATTGAATCACCATCACTTGACCACTTGATCACTTTACATCCATTATTCATCGATTTGCTCAGCGGGCACCTGTACATTCTTATTTGACCCTATCACATGCCAGTGTAGCCCAAGGCTACAGGAATGCAAAGAGCCTCAAACCATTCCCTTCAGAGACTTGACGAAGAAGTCTGACCATCTTGTAGGTGCGTGGCCATATGATCTTTGACATCCCGTGGGATCCAGTCAGTAACAGCTCTGAGTCCAGTGGTCATCTCCAAATCACATTACATGTCCAGCCCATCTGATTTTCGATGCTTTGGCAAATGAGACAGAGTCCCTGACTCTTGAACAGTCGACAGAGGTCAGAACTCAGATTCCGTCCTCACTTGAGTAAGGCATGATATTCAAACATAGCTCTCAATTCCTCTTTGGGGAGACCCAAATAGCATTCTCTATCCTGCTTCCTTAGGGCCCAGGTCTCTGAGGCATATGTTAATGCAGGGAGAATGGTGGAGTCGAAGAGATGTGCCCAGAGCCAGAGGTTCTTGTCTTTTTAGCTATTTCTTCGATGATTTTGAAGGCATTTCATGCTGCCCTCCTCCAGAGCAGCTCAGGTTTTATGTGGTTCATCATGTTGACTTCTTGACCTAGGTACACATAACAGCTGGGATTCAGATTCTTCGTGAGCTGTATACAAATTCACGACCAGGATCTCACCATTCTACAAGGAAGTGATCATTGATGTCAAAAAACATGGGGTTTGGCAGTGAGATACAATTTCATCAAAACTCTTAGCTCCACCCTCAAAAACACCATGCGACAATTGAATGGGAAAAAATGGGAGTGAAGTTAGACAGTCGGCAACTACACTACCTCCTCTTCACTAATGGCATCATTCTAATAACACAAACATTAGCTAAGCAGCACAAATGCTGGCTGACTTTAATCAAGAATGTGGAAAGATAGGTCTACAGCTGAATCTCAACAAAACGATGTTCATGAAAAAAATGAACTAGTTCCAGAGGCCCCATTCACTCTCAATGGAACTAACATCTCTGAATCAAATCACCATGAGATACACAATTACAAGTTGTTCATGAATGGGTTTCAGACTTAGAGATTCCTTATCTGTCCCTTGAATGTACCAATGTACATTACCACCATCAAAGTTAATTAGTAGGATTGCCATATTTTCTTATATTGCAGATTGTTCTGAGTCTCTGAGTGCTGCTTCATATACATTAAAGTGACATTATTATTGTTTACTCTATTTTAGCAAGGTTATATACTTAGAATTATATAGTGTTAAATACTCATTAACTTATTTATGTATTTGTCCAGAGTTTTTATCTTTATCCTTCCCTGAAGCAAAAGATAAACAATAGGTTTAAGTTCCTCACCACAATGGCAGGTTAGAAGCCCATCCCCCCCAAAAAATGACAGCACTTTAGTTAGTTGTTAGAGAGACCATAGACCTCCAAAACAACAGGCAACCAAAGTACCACATATTAAAGACAGAACTAATAACCAGACTCTCAAAATCCTGTTGATCAATTTCTTTGAAGAACATCATGGGTATCTTTTATAGGGACCGCATTGAATCTGTATAAAGCCCTCTAGGGAGTATTACCATTTTGATAATGTTAATCCCTTCCAATCCATGAGCAGGGAATATGTCTCCACCTCCTCTAGGTCTTCTTTTATTTTCCAAGTAACGTTTTGTAGTTTTCTTTGTAGAGATCCTTTACATTCTTTTGTCAAACTGATTCCTAGGCATTTGATTTTCTGCG
>JAJIBD010032231.1:0-89073 GCA_021461705.1 Cryptotis parvus
CCTGTCCTTCAAAACTATAAGACCAAGATGACTGCCCTCCGATGTTCTGATGCATCAATCACATCTTCCAGAAAGGCAATGGAGAAGCATTATCCATGACTTCTACTCAGACCCTTGATACCCACGTCCACCTGTCCACATTCCAAATTACATAGGATGGACAAGTCATTACTAACATTCTCCTTCTGAAATGTGACATGCCATTTTGTTGGTAAAGAAGTAAAAACAGCACCCAGCCCAGACAAAGTCAAACCCAACACCAGAAGAATCTTCTGAGAGTACCAACCAATACACTAGGTCAGCTCTCACATGCTACCTCTGAATGTATGGTGCCCCCCGATGGAAATCCAGCAGGACAGTTCTACTGTTCCAAAGGAGACTTTCAAGACATTGGACAACTATCGCCACATCCATCTGTCTGTTCTCTCCAACTACAAGCTGTTGACTCCAATTCTTCCTGAATAGATTGGGCAGAATATTAGATGAAGGAAAAACCATATGAAAGCTGGCTTCCAAAAGGATTCAGCACAATTGACCATATCCACACTAACAACTAAACTCACTGAGGCTCAGAAGAAGTTCAAGATACTGCTCTGTCTCACATTCATTGATTTAATGAAAAGCCTTGGATTCTTTAGAGACTACATGGGTAATCCTGCCCCAGCGAAACAGGGCATCAAACCCAATGCATCAAGATCCTTCCTGAGGTCTTTACGGAGCTCACCACCAGGATCTCACCATTCTACAAGGAAGTGATCATTGATGTCAAAAGAGGGGTTCAGCAGGTTGATACCTTTCCCAAAACTCTTCTTTGCATGTTCAAGAACGTCATGCAACAGTTAGAATGGGAAGGAATGGTAGTGAGGACTGTCAGCAACTATACCACCTCTGCTTCACTGATGACATCGTTCTAATAACACCAAACATTAGCCAAATGGCACAAATGCTGGCTGACTTAGACAGAAATAGGGAAAGATAGGTCTAGAGCTGAATCTCAACAAAACTATGTTCATAAAAAATGAACTATTTCAGAAACCCCATTCACTCTCAAGAACAAACATCTCTGAATGCAACAGTTATGTGTACCTAGGTCGGTAAAGTCAACATGATGAATGACCAAAACCTGAGCTGCACAGGAGGAAGATAGCGGCATGGAATGCCTTCAAAAAACATCAAGAAATAGCTAAAAGACAAAGAACCTCTGGCTCCGGCACATCTCTTTGACTCTCCATTCTTCCTCCATCAACATATGCCCTCAGAGACTAGGCCCCTTTCGAAGTTGGATGAAAATGCTCTTGGTCTCCCAAAGAGAAATCGAAAAGAGCTATGCTTGAATATCATGCCTCACTCAAGTGAGAGAAGGAATTGGAGTTCCAACCTTGTTCAACGATCCAGAGTCAGGTATGCTGACTCATTTGCAAAGCATTGAAAATCAGATGGGCTGATATGTAATGTGATTTGGAGATGACCACTGAACTAGAGCCATTACCGACTGGATCCCACGGGATGTCAAAAATCACATGGTTGCCCACCTACAGGATGAGTCAGACTTCCCTCAAACCTTAAACGAACAGTTTGAGGTTCTTTTGTATCCCTCAAGCAACCTGATGCCTTTGGGCTACACTGGCACGTGATAGGGTCCAATGGAAATATTATTGTTGCCTGCTAGAGCAAATCGATGAATAATAAGTTTCCAAGTGAAGTGATCAAGTGATCAAATAATTCTACATTGTCTTGATTAGGGAATCCTTAAAAACACACTCAGAAACCATTTCAAAAAAATTATATAGAACATCATGATAGCCAGATACCAGTAACAATTATAGACCTCATTCCATGACCTGATGGAATGTTTTGAGGCTCTTTATGTTTCTGGAGCAAGCAGGTTCCCCTTGGGCTCTACTTTCAAAATGAGACAGGTCATAGTGAGTTGTTACTGAGTCCCGCCGAGCAAATCGATGATGAACAGGGAAGACAGTGATACAGTGACAGTGAACATGTAAAGCAAAGTGCACATTGTCCTGATTTAGAGGAATTTTTAATAATATCTATTATATTTAAAATAAAAGTTGGGAACACTTTAAATACATTATAATGAAAAGAGAAAATCCTGTTATTTTTATTTTTTTCATTATTTCCCTGTAGCATTTATATTTTCTCAAATTGGTTGCTTGCACAATTCTTCAATTTATCTAGAAGCATTTTGTATATCCATTTATTACATGTTCTTGAATACTTGAAATATAAATAATATATTTAATCATACATGGAGCAGAGCTACTACTTGCTCTTCCTGCCCAGCTGATAACAAGGCGTCCGGAGGAGGCGGTTCTAGCCCCTATCCCACAACTCAGCAGAGTTTCACAAGAAGCTAGAGGACCCCCTCACCATGAGGGCTGCCATTTTCCAACATCCGCACTCACCTCTTGTCAGAACTTCACCCAGCAGAAGAGGCTGATTGCAGCCCGCTTGTCACTGACTCCACCCTGCAGCAGCTTTTCCTAGCCTGGACCAGATATGCCGATCCAGAGACTAACACACACAGAGCAGAGCTGCTACTTGCTCTCCCTGTGTCCAGCTGATCACAAAGGTGTCCGGGAGGGATGGCGGTTTCTAGCCCTAGCCTGCCACCCCAGCAGAGCCTTGCAAGAAGTCAGAGGAACCCCCACACCCATGAGGGCCATGTTTTCCCCATTCGGACTCCCTCTCATCAGAATTCCACCCAGCAGTAGAGCTAATTGCAGCTTGGTTCATCAATAAATGTCGAGTCTTGAGGTGAGTAGAAGATTATCCCACCTGCACGTCAGCTCTGGCAAGCTACCGTGTTGTATTTGTCATGCCAAATCACTTGATCATTGACTTCCCATAGATCATAGATTACTCAGCGGGCACCAATATCTCAATATGTCCTGTCAGCAAGATAGCCCAAGGGCATCTGAAACTCCAGGAACATAAAGAACCCCAAACCATTCCATCAAGTCATGGGAATGAGGTCTAAAATTGTTACTGGTATTTGGCATGTCAAATACAACACAGGTAGCTCTGCCAGGCTTGCCATGTGGATAATCTTCTAGACACCTCAAGACTCGAGCATTTATAGATGAACCATGGCCGGTGCCAGGCTGCATACAAGTAACAATTGTAGACCTCATTCCCATGACTTGATGGAATGGTTTGAGGCTATTTATGTTCCTGGATGGTAGATGCCCTTGGGCTATCTCGCATGTGACAGGACATATTGAGATGTTACTGGTGCCCGCCAAGTAATAGATGATCTATGGAAGTCACCAACCAAGTGATTTAAATCACTTGATCACTTGATATCCTGTTATTCATCGATTTCCTTGAGCCCGGACATCAATAATATTTCCATTTGACCCCTATCAAGTGCCAGTGTAACCCAATGGCATTTGGTTGTTTCGGGAATGCTGAGAGCCTCGAACCGTTCCTTCAGGTTCTTGATAAGGAAGTCTGACCATCTTGTAGGTGGGTGGCCACGTGATCTTTTGATTTCCCGTGAGATCAAATCGGTAATTACTCTAGTCCAGCGGTCATCTCCAGATTGCATTATATGACCAGTCCATCTGATTTTTAATGTCCTGGTGAACAAGACTGAATCCTTGATTTTTGAATAGTGATGGAGGTGGGAACTCTGGATTCCTTCTATTACTTGAGAGAGGTGTGGTATTTCAAGCATAGCTCTTTTGATTCCTCTTTTGGAGACCCGAATAGCATTCTCATCCTGTTTTGTAGGGCCCAGGTCTCTGAGTGATATGTTATTGCAGGGAGAACGGTGGAGTCAAAGAGGTGTGCCCAGAGCCAGAGGTTCTTTGTCCTTTTGGCTAATTTAAATCAGGTTTTATAAAATTTTTATTATCTTGGAAAAATAATTTCATAATAATTCCATAATATTATAGATTACATAGTAATAGAAACTTTTCATATTAGATGAGCAGTCATTAAAATACCTCAACTATTAGAGAGTTAGTTTTACTACATGCTATGTCAAATGTCTCAAGTTTCTACATTTACATAATGATTATAGTTCACTGAATACTTTAATGTTCCAAGCTATGCTTTGATTCCCACAACAGTTAAATGAATAGGTGATAGGCAATAAATGTGTGCCCTGAATTTATGTAAATGATTTCTCTGGATGCCTTTATTTACTTTTTATTCAAAATTTGTGAATCTACCACAAATTTCTAAAATGGTTGTCAGGTGCCAGAATTTCATGTGTCTATCACTGTGATTAAGTTAAAACTCCTAACTTCATAGAATTGTTTAAATGTCAAAATTGGTTTTATACAGAGACTATTTCATAAAATACCTTATATTATTAATGAAATATTAGCCATATAAATCAACTGCTCAATATTACATAAATACAATATAGCAGGTACTTGACTGGATGATCTGCAGAAATGGAAGACAATTTTCAAGATTTCTTCCTCTTGAAAAGAAAAGGATAAGTCTCTTATGTTATCCCTAAGAGACTTAAAAACTCTTTTATATGGTTAGGTAAGTGAAGAATATCACTTCTATGTTGAAGTTATAATTTGTGGCAAAAATAGAAATGTTTTTGAGACATAATAAAAAACCTAAGATAATTAGTTCATGAAATACACATAACTTTGATTATCCTAAGAAAATCAAAAGAAATCTTTAAAGAAAAATATAGAGGTCAGTAAAAAATAAACCAGAAAGTATAAAACAACAGAATTGTTCATTTTGACATTAAAGAAGGGAAAAAAATCATACTTTAAAATACCAGTGGAAGGATCTATGTGGAAAGAATTGAAAGCACTATTCTAACAACTAGGGCTAACAGTGATCCCTAACCAACTAAAATCAACTAAATCAGAAATTAACTACTGAGCTGAATTTGCCAATAACCATTGAAGGAATATTTAGCCTCACTTCAGATTGCAGTAATGCCTAAGAATTTTCTATATTAGTCATTTGAGACCCTAGGTAAAACCCTAAGTAAACTAATTCTTGGTTTTCTAACACATAAAGTGATGTTAATATATTTGTGTGATTTTAATCAATTACAGATTTGTTTCTTAATTCACAGCAGCAGAAAGTTAAAACAATTAATTTGTTTATTCCCTAAACCAGTGGATTTTCCTATTTTATTCCTAGTTAAGTTACAAATGAAGTGCATTTCAAATTACATAAATTAAAGCTAGATATTATTTCCTTTTGTCTGACCAACTATTATCTTCATGCATTCAACTTTTAATTCATATGTTTACATTGTCACCAAACATAATCTGTCATAATTTTGGATGCACATACATTTATTAATTAATCAATGTCTTAAATGCAAAATCAATAACGTCTATATTTTCTTTGTTATTCCAGTACCAGAAAACACATATAGTAAATTTACTTAAGTCAAAAAACATTTCATTTCCACTCAAGAGATAAATTTGATTTCCTAAGGGTAAACATAAAAAAACAAAAGAAAGTATGACATAGGTAATAAATTGATGAATTGCATTCAGAAAAAAGAAACCTTCCCATATTACTCTCAATTTGAAACCCTGGTTCTTATTTCAAGCCACAAAATTTGTAATATTTTCCAAACTTGATAGATGAAACTTTTGGGAACTCGGTTAAGATCTTTCTGACTCTGCTAGTTTCCTGCTGTAAACTGGTGGGAAAATAATATTATTTTTCTTCCCTGCAGAAAAGCTCCAACACAAATATAATGCTGAAACAATTTTTCTGAAACTAGAGTTTCTGTGACTTTCAAAACTGGAGTCATCCTAGAAATTCTAATTCTCTTAAATTTAAGGACAGATTATTTTACATAGTCTTTATTTTTATAAAAGTAAATAAATGCTAAATTTACTTTTACTATGGTTGATATTCATGTAGGAAAAAACAATAATAAAACCACCCTTAAATATTTTTGTCATCAGTAAATTCAGAAACTTACAATGTATTATCTAATTTATTCTTCTTAAACTCAATTAAGTTTCTCAAATTTAGTTTTTGAAACTAAAGTAGATACTGAAACAAAAAATTAATTTTTAGCTGGCTTATTTGGAAAGTGATTGCTACTTGTCACTTGTCTTCCCATTGTTCATTGATTTGCTTGAGCGGGCACCAGTAATATCTCCATAAGTCCTGTCATGTGCTAGTGTAGTCCAAGGGCATCTGCTCACTCCAGGAACAAGACCCTGAAAACGTTCCTTCGGTCATGGGAATGAGGTCTATAATTGTTACTGGTTTCGGCACTATCAAATCGACACAGATACCTTGCCAGGCTCTGCCATATGGGTGGTATACTATCAGAAGTAGGCTTTCATCTCGTGCATTTACTGATGAACCACAAAGGGGAGAGATGGGCTTTTCTCTTGAGTGGAGCTCTGATGAGCTGTGGAGTCCGGAAGTTGAGAATGACTGCCCTCATGGTGGGGAGTTCCTCTGGCTTCTTGTGAGGCTCTATAGGAATGGAGAGCCAGGCCTAGAACCTGCCTTCCCTCCCGATCACCTCATGATCAGCTGAGCACAGGAGAGTCTATAGCAGCTCTGCCCCATGTGTCTGAGTCTCTGGATCAGGGATACCTGGGATTGAAATAGGCTTTGCTGTAGGGTGGGAAAATTATATTAGGTAGCAAATTTTAAAAATTAAGACAGGAAAACTAATAAAATGCATTTTAATGAGTAGTTACTACTGGGGCAATCTGGAGCTCAGACTCACAAAGTACTCTCTGAAACAAAGGAGATACCCACAGAGAATAAATTAGTATTATCAAATTCACACCAGTGTGGGAACCTCAAGGAGCTGCAAGGAGGCCAAGGTTCCTGGCTGCTTCTACTGTCTTAAAATCCTTACAGTCATGTTCAAAGCCCAGTCACCTTTTCTCCATACCACCAACCAACAAGGCCTGTGAATTTCACAGGACTGGTGTGAGAACCTCCAAGTACTGTGGGATTCCTGGGCCAACGATGTGAGTCACTGCCACCCTGCGCTCCTCCCAGCTTTGTCCGATTATTTGCACAGCTTCTCCCTATGCCTCCCGTTGATAAGGGCCTTGGACATCAAGAGGCTCCTGAGGGACCCTCTCCTTTAGTGCCAGGGAGCAGCTTTTGGCCTTCCAGAAACTCAAGGCTGCTTGTTTAATCACCAATACTCTATTCTTTTTTCAATAAAGAGAAAGCCTGGTTTATGGCAATGAGTTCATAGACCATCTACAGGTAAAAGGGAAAAATAGCTCAGAATCCTGTCATGTTAGTAAGAAAAGATTGGGGAGCCCAGAAGAAAACCAGTAGCAACCAGCAATATAACCTCTCTGAATGGAACTTTAGAGAGGAAATCTTGAGAATGTTTAAGATACTTTAAAAACAATGGAAAACACAACCAATAAAACATAAAGGGACATGAGAGCAGATATGAGAAAGCTACAAACAGAAAAGAAAAAACTAAAGTATTTCCATAGGTGAAATGAAAAACTTACTGGAAGGTCTCAGCATCTTAAGAATCAGTGAGCTCCTGGATGAGAGCAAAAACACTTACAGACAACAGAAGTTGGAAAAGCCTCAAGTAAACAGCAGACAAGATAACTCTGGGATGGATTAAAAAGAACATAGCATCATCCATGTCTCAGAGACTCAGGAAGGTAATTTCAATGAAGAGGCATTAGCTCATAGAAATCATCGCTGAACACTTTTCTTCCACCCACGTACTAACCAGGCCCGACCCTGCTATTGGAGCACTTTTCTTAACTGATACTGCTACTGAGCACTTTTTTTAACTAGTAGACCCTACTACTGAGCACTTTTCTTAACATATTTATTAAATATGGATACATGCATCCATATTTAAGGGACCCATATGGTACCAGCTAGAAAAGACCCAAGACACATTCTAATGACAATGACCAAATCCATAGATAGTGATAAAATACTAAAATCAGCAAGATCAGAACAAGGAAGATTATATACTTAAAGCCTGAGTTTGACGCATTTGTATCATATATCAACTTAAGGCTTTAAAAAAGTTATAAGATATGAAGAGGATCATTTATTAATGGTCAGAATATGTACATTAGGAAGAACTCACACACATACACATATATATATATTCATACACATATTTACATACATATATATGTATGTGTATATATAGATGTAAGTATATGTGCTTTCCCCCATCGCTAACCTTCTCTCTTAGTCTGAGAAATGAAACCACAGTCAACTGTATCAACGAGCAGAAACAGTCTCTACTTGAGACTACCAGGTACCTGGGGCTTATCTTGAATCATCTCAGAGACAGCAAAGAGAGGTTCTGGATCTGCTGCCTCCTGCTGTAACTTCCAGTCTTGGAGGGAAGACAGAGGCTTCTGGGAGCAGAGAATGGGCAAATGGGAGAGAGATACAGGAACTTTTCTGGATACCAAAGCATAGTGCAAGTTTATCTACAAATAATTATACATGTGACTCTCATATAAGATGCAAAATACATTATGGGCCAAATGATACAGGTCTGATTTCTGGAGTGTATGCATGCCCAACAAATGTGAGGCCCTCAGTTCATCCTCAAGCACTCTTACTGTGGTTTAGCCCCTGGCTTAATATTCTGGGGGTATCCCTGTAAGAAAATAAATAAATAATGGGCCCAAGAGATAGTACAGTGGGTAAGGCATTTGTCTTGCATGAGACAGACACGGGGCAGAGCTGCTACTTGCTCTCCCTGTGCCCAGCCACTCACAAGGAGCCCAGGAGAGATGGCAGGTTCTAGCCCTGGCCTGCCAGCCCAGCAGAGCCTTGCAACAAGCCAGACGACCCCCACTCCATGAGGGCCTCCATTTTCAACATCCGGACTTCTCTCTCGTCAGAACTCCACCCAGCAGACCAGCCTGTCACAGTCTGGCTCGCACGGTTCATCATTAAATGCTTGACTTAGAGATGACTGCAAGAGTATGCTACCTGCGGCAGAGCCTGGAGCTACCCGTGTTGTATTTGATATGCCAAATACCAATAACAATTATAGACCTCATTCGGAATGGATTGTGGCTCTTTATGTTCCTGGAGCAAGCAGATGCCCTTGGGCTCTACTAGCATGAGACAGGACATATGGAGATGTTATTGGGGCCCGCTCGAGCAAATCGATGAACAACGGGAAGACAGTGATACAGTGATACAGTGGCCGACCTGGATTTCATCTTCATATCCCATGGGGCCCCAGCACCACTGTGAGTGATTTCTGAGTGAAGAGTCAGGAATAACACTGGGCATCGCTGAGTGTGGCCCCAAATAAACAAAGAATAAATGAATATGACAATATTGTCATTTTTAACATTAGTGTGATTAATATTCATAGCCTTATCTTTAAATAATGACAATAATTTAATTAACATTTGCTGCTTGTGCTCTATGTATAGATTGCACTCAACTGGTGAGGCACAGAAACAGAGATCCTATATATAATATACTTTGGACAAGTTAACAAGACAATTTAATTGTCTTTCTGGGTACAACCATTGACAACTTTTTGTTATTTCATAAACCCATCCCTGGAACATGATTGAAAAGGATGTGTTATTATAATATAAATGTATACTTACCCTCTAGTTGCCAAGATATTATATTAAGACACGCATTGAAACTGTTTATATATGAAGTAAAATACTTTGGTTATTCTTTCACCCTGCTCTAAAAATGATAATTCTCTTAATGCAGTCTAGAGTCAGTTTACTTGGCTTCAGAAAACTATTTTACATCTCTAATCACTGAGTTTACTGTGCTCTAAAATCCCAAAGGTGATTTTTTTATGCTATATTACACATTCTGCTGCTAAGCAACATTTCCCATTTTTTCTTTATAAATTTAACTATAAAACATTAAACCCCACTCTGGTTTCATTTTTAGAATATTTACTATAAACTTTCAACATACATTTCATATTATTTATACAACTGAATTAATCTTGCAGAAAGTCAGTTTTAGTGATAACCAAGATGGGACAGCTATTCATAAATGTGAGTATCCAATGAAAATGTGAACATAGGATTTTGCTTAAAGGTGTTTTTCATGGGATTATATGACAAACTTTTTTGCTTATTTAAAAATGTTTCAAGGGCCAGGAGGTCTAGGCCACATATGAAAACTTGCCACAAGTGGAAGGAAGGGCGGTTAGATAGTTAATGACTAGTATGACAATGATAGCTGGAAATGATTACTCTGGACAAGAACTGAGTGCTTGTAATAGGTCAACTGATATGCATGATAACTGTTCAGTACCTATATTGAAAACCAGAACACCCAGAAGGAAAGAAAAAGCAAGAGAAAGAGAAAGAAGAAAAGTGCCTGACATTTCAGAAATAAGAAGGGGACTCTCATCTGGTCTTATTATGTTCATGGGAATTTTTTAACTAACCAAAGTAGGAGACATTTTTTAAAAATTCACTATAGAATGTAGCTGAGATCAGAGTATCTTTCAAAGTGAATTGACATATTTACTCTATCATTTCAGGTATAATTTCTTTTTATTTTATATCGCTTTACATTTTGTAAATTTTGACACTTTGATGCAAAATAACTTGTATTATTCTATTAATAACTTGTATTATTCTATGTTTATGTTTGCATCATCAGGGCAATGCTGTTGGGAAGTCAGGTAACATCTTGTTTGTCTATTTTAAACCAGAAGCGTATATATATATATATATATATTATTTGACAAGCTTCAGGGTTTATATTAACTTTCTTCTCTTTTGAGTTCTCATGTTCTGAGAAATGACTTAAACATTGTGTTTACTATTCCCACAAGAACAACAATGACAATAAAACTGTGTAGGTTCAATAAAACACAGAACCATTTTTTATAAACATTTTTCTAAGAAATCATTGAGTACAGAGTGACAATTCTTCTTCTACATCATGGAGTTCTTGAACTGTCTTTTATAAATCTCAATTACCTTGGGCCTTAACAATTCTTTAGATGCTGTTTGATTGTTTTGGTAACTGAGATCGAGTGAAGAATGGCAGAGCAATGGCCATCTTAGGATAAGGCAGGGATATCAGAGCCCTGTAAAGTTTTTAAATGGTGTCACACAGGAATAAAGGAGTTATTCATTACCTTATTGGAACAGACTATCAGATATAAACTGAAGTTTCAATACAGCCAGTTAATTGGTTTGTTTTCAAATATGTGAGCCTCCACATTTATTTTCATGATGGTCGCAGCTTTTTTCACACTCTTACAGACATGTCAGATTTTCAGAGCAAAGTTTCAGTCAAACCATTCATCACACAATTACATAATCCTTACTGTCTAAGCCAATAATATATTCTTAACAAGAAAGATGTCAACAGATTTCGGGTCACAAGGAACATTACATTGAAAACAAAACAAACCTACACCTGATAAGCCAAAGTATAACTTCAGCTTCCTAAGGAATGTTTCTGCAATGTAGTGCAAATCTCCCTCAATCTTAATATACTGGCGAGACATGCTTTAGACATTTTAGTTGAGACATGCTGGCTAAAATGCTTAAGGTGAACATTTTTATTTCAGGTCTACAGGCTCCAAAGAATGTAGCTTGTTCATTATAGCATGATAACCTATCACACATTATATATACCTATCCCACAATATATCATGCTATATTGTTCATTATAGCATGATAACCTATCACAATAATACAATGTGTGATACACTTAAGGAAAGAGAAAGTGTGAGACAGAACAATACAGACATTCCACTCATACACTTTAATAAAGTGCTGTGTGTGCTTAAATGTGATTAAATCTTATGTTCTCTACATCACAGTCAATTGCTTTTCTACAAATATTATTTATAGAATTATTTAGAATAACATGCAATGTTTAGAGTAATGAGAGCATATTTTCAGGTCTAAGTACTATTTTTCTTGTTTGTCAAATCTACAACTCATTTCAATACATATAATAGTACTTTGTTGTTGAAAATTATGTACTATGGCAGAGACCGAACCATTTGTCATGGTAAGTACTGATAATAAATTTAACAATTTTTCTTGGAATAATGGGAAAACTAGACTGTAATTTTTGTTATTGAACATAAAAATAAACTGAAGTATCACTGCTTCAATGATGGAAAATAAACTGGTGTTATTTTTCTTTAAATACATAGCATCAGTTCTCATTCCTCTATAAGAAAGTTTATTTCTGAAACTAATGATAAGTGTCTACAATTTTCTCATATGTATTGTTTAAGTTCACTCTGCCTTATATGCTGCCATGTCAGATTTTAATTTTCTTTACGAAGCTATTGTTTCTTTAATTATAAAGTAGTTAAGAATCATAAGTAATGGGGCTGAAGCGATAGCCCAGCGGGTAGGGCATTTGCCTTGCACGCAGCTGGCCTGTGCCGGCCTGGGTTAGATCCCCGGCATCCCATATGGTCCCCGGGTACCGCCAGGAGTAATTCCTGAGCGCAGAGCCAGGAGTAACCCCTGAGCATTGCCAGGTGTGACCCAAAAAGCAAAAAAAAAAAAAATCGTAAGTAAAATTCATTAGGCAAATAAATAATATATTTCAGACACTAATGTAAATGTGTTTACAGGTATTCAATTCTGATTAATTTACACAGTGTCATTATATAATCCACATTTTATTAAAGAGGATTCTGATGAAATGAAGAAACAGTCATAGAATAATAAATATGGCTTACAGGTACCATGGTCTACAACTAGACTTTTAAAAAAGATTAATTAAATTTGTTTTTATTTGGAAATCATGTTCATGAGATTAATAGAGTTTGAAGATGGTAGTCAGGTTTATCTGCAAACCAACATAAAGGAAATAAACATGTTAACATTTTATGTAACTGTGAATTGTTTAATTCTGTTCATTTAACTATTATCTATCCTTTTCTTATATTTATTAATAGGTAAGACAAACTATTATCTCAAGCCAAAATTCTCATATTAAATAGTTCATATTATTGTTCCCTGCAGATATGAAAAATACTATCATCACATAACTATTATTTAACTAAGACAAAGATTGTTAGGTTAAGGCAAGACAGAAAAGGGTATAATGTGCTAATAATCATTGGAAATGACAGTACCAGCTTAGAACTGAGCATTGAACATAGGCAAAGGGATACAAATGACAACATCTAAATGTATGTATTGCAAGCCACAATGTATGAGATAAGGAAGAGAGACGAGAGATAGAGAGAAAGAGAGAAGAAGGGAAGAAAGATTTAGAGCCTATCATAGAGGCAGACTGGAGGAGGGGGAAATTGGTGTCACTGATGGTAGAAAATGGGCACTGGTGGAGGAATGGGTGCTGGAACACTGTATGACTAAAAAACAAACAAAACATCTTTTTAATTTATATCTCATAGTGATATAATAAATTTTAAAAATAAATTTTTGGGATACTAGTGATGACTACCTAGGGTCCAGCACAGACTTAGACATTGTGTAGGGAACCCCTAGCCTTGCACTGTTTTAGCCATTGACTACATACAACACACTTCCATCCTTCACTTTTTCTCTTACCTATCGATTTTTTAAAAAATCTTCTCAGTGCAAAGATGACAACAAACACAATAGGGCAGAGTACTCCAAATAAGATGGAAGCCCAGTAATAGGGTGAGAACTGGAAAAAAAAGTCTTTGAAAAACAATCCACAGACTTTTAGTGATTGCTAAAACGGGAACATAATTTTATTCTTAAGGCATTTTCATATACAGTAATATGAAAATTGAAACTTTGTTGTAGTTTTATACCACAACATCTGGTGATGCTCAGGTCTTACTACTGGCTCTGCATTCAGCGATCACTCCTGGTGACTTTCGGGGTCCGTCTGGGGTGTCAGGGATCCAACCCAGGTAGGCCGAATGCAAAGCACAATGGAAACTTCTGAAGACTTAAAAGTAGCAGTTATGCATGACTTGACTGTTGAATCTAAATTTTACCATATAAAAAATAAAGCAGGGTTTTGATTTAAAAACATAGTGTCAATTAAAATAAATGTAAGACATAAACAAATTGAAATTCAAAATTTTATAAATCATTCAATATTCAAACTGCCCTCTGTTCCATTACTAAACCATGGTGTCAATATATTTTTAGATAAAATCCTAAGAAATAATTTAAAAAGTTGGTACTATATAAGGTTCATACGAATCAACAAATGGTACAACTAGAGTGTTTTAGTAAATAATGTTTAGGTGAATAATTGATCCTCTATCTAAAATATTTAATTTTGGGGGTGGGGAAAGGGGATACTGGGCCATTTACAGCACTGCTTAGGGCTTACTCCTGAATCTGAGCTCAGGTTCACTCCTAAAAGGTTCAGGGAACCATTCAGAGTGAAGGGGGTTGAACCCAGGTCATCTGCATACATGGCAAATGCCCTACCCACTATAATATCACTCCAGCTCCCTAAGTATGCTGTTTTCTAAGATGTTTTGAATCTGAGTGCTATTTTATGTGTTATTAGCTTTCATGTTGCATCCATTAAAAATGGAAATTAAATGACCTTCTATGTTGCTCCAACCATCCTAGGTGAGAAGTACCTCTGGCTGATGGACCTAGTGCAGAGCCTCAGCCTACCAAAAGTCTCAGCAACCTCCACACCCAACATGCTGTACTAAGGGCTTCTATGCTCAACAGATTTTATGCTGACCAGACTTATTCTTCCTGTCATTCTGTGAGTATGGGCAGAGAAGACAGCAATTCATAGCTTAAACACTCAGGATATTCAGGGTGGGGTATGCAAATACAAAGGTTCATCTACAGCACAAAAACTGTCCTCGATGGTCCTGATGGACCTACCAAATCTTCTAGAAAGGCAATGGAAAAGATTAACCAAGACTTCTGCTTGTATCTCCTTGATAGTCACTTTCACCTGCCCATAACCAAATGCAGGATTGATATGTCGTTCCCAACATCCTCCTTCTGAAATCCGACATGCCATTTTGTCAGTATAGAAAGGAACAGCACCTGACCCAGACATAGTCAGACCTGAACACCTGAAGAATCTGCTTGAGAGTACTCATCAATACAATGGCTTGGCTCTTCACACGCTACCTGTCTGAATACAAGGTGGCCTCACAATGGAAAACCAGCAGGATAGTTCTACTGTTCAAGAGGGCGACATCCACAATATTGGCAACTATCGCCCCATCTGTCTGTTGTCTGTGAAGCTGTTGACTTGAGTCATCCTGAACAGAATTGATAGAACATTCAATGAAGGACAACCATGCGCAAGCTGGCTTCCAAAAGGATTAAGCACAATCGACCATATCCACACAGTAACCAAGCTCATTGAAGTTTGTAGTGAGTTCAGGATGTCACTCTGCCTCACTGTTCATTGATTTAAAGAAATCCTTTGATTCTGTGGAGACTGAAGTGGTCATTGAAGCCCTAGCCAAACAGGACATTCAAACCCATTACATCAAGATCCTTCGTGAGCTGTACTACGGATTCACCACCAGGATCTCACCGTTCTACAAGGAAGTAATCATTGATGTCAAAAGAGGGGTTCGAAAAAAAAGGGGGTTCGGCAGAGTGATACCATTTCACCAAAACTCTTCAGTGCCACCCTAGAGAACATCATGCAACAATTAGAATGGGAAGGAATGGGAGTGAAGATAGATGGTCGGCAACTACACTACCTCCTCTTCACTGATAACATCGTTATAATAACACCAAACATTAGCCAAGTGGGGCGGAGCGATAGCCCAGTGGGTAGGGCATTTGCCTTGCATGCGGCCGGCCCATGCTTGCCCAGGTTCGAACCCTGGCATCCCATATGGTCCCCTGAGCACCGCCAGGAGTAACTCCTGAGCGCAGAGCCAGGAGAAACCCCTGAGCATTGCCGGGTGTGGCTCAAAAAGCAAAAAAAAAATTAGCCAAGTGGCACAAATACTGGCTGACTTCGACCGAGAATGTGGAAAGATAGGTCTACAGCTGAATCTCAACAAAAAATGTTCATGAAAAATGAACTAGTTCCAGAGGCCCCATTCACTCTCAATGGAACAAACATCTCTGATTGCAGCAATTATGTGTACTTAGGTCGAGAACTCAACATGATGAATGACCTAAAAGCCTGAGTTGCACAGAAGGAAGAGAGTAGCATAGAACGCCTTCAAGATCATCAAAGAAATAGCTAAAAAGGACAAAGAACTTCCAACTCCCGGCACATCTCTTTGACTCTACCAATCTCCCTGCATTAATATATGCCACAGAGACCTGGGCCCTGTGAAAGCAGGATGAGAATGCCATTTGGGTCTCTGAAAGAGAAATCTAAAGAGCTAAGCTTGGAATCTCATGCCTTACTCAAATGAGAGAAGGAATCCAGAGTTCCGACCTCCATTGAATATTGAGAGTCAGGGACACTATCTTATTTGCCAAGGAATTGAAAATCAGAAGGGCTGGACATGTAGTGCGACTTGGAGAGTAGATCCATTACTGACTGGATCCCATAGGACGTCGAAAGATCACGTGGCCGGCCACCTACAAGATGGTCAGACTTCTTCATCAAGACCTTGAATGAACGGTTTGAGGCTCTTTGTATTCCTGAAGCAAGTACATGCCACTGGGCTACACTGGCTTGTGATATGGTCAAATGGAAATTTTATTGGAGTCTGCTCAAGCATATTGACGAATAAGGGGATGTCAAATTATCAAATGATCAAGTTCTTTAGTTTTTCCATATATTGTTATCTCACATTTTAAAATTATAAATCATTCTTCAGAGAATTCTAATTTTATATTCTTATATTTTGCTTTTCACTGTATCACTGTTTCCCATTCATCATTGATTTGCTCGAGTGGACACCAGTAACATCTCCATATGTCCTGTCTCATGTTAGTAGAGCCCAAGGGCATCTGCTTGCTCCAGGAACATAAAGAGCCTCAAACCATTGCATCAGGTCTTGGGAATGAGGTCTATAACTGTTACTGGTATTTGGCATATCAAATACCAAATACCAAAATAATTGTTATTGGTATTTGGCATATCAAATACGACATGGGATGCTTGCCAGGCTCTGCCATGCGGGTGGCATACTCTTGTAGTCACCTCTCCATTTCGCGTAGTTCAATAAAATCTTTTGTAGCTTGCTCTATCCTACCTCATATGTGAATCATCCCTTTATCTAGTTTACTTTGTCTTTGATGAAATGTGTAAACATTTTATCAAATCCCCAAGGATGAGTACAGTAGAATAAGATTTTGAGAGACCACATAAACATAGAAATTTAGTAGTTGTGTAGTTCATTTTTATTTTCATTATTGTTCATCCTTTACTGACTTAAATTAACCTTTTATCATAGTTATGTATACATAGATAAAAATGTTCATAGGGTTTGTGGTTTAGGTATGTATTGGGGATCTTGTTGTCCATCTCACTATTACATTTTTTTAGCTTTTTCTGACATTGGACATAGTCTTTATAATTTCTGAAGATAACATATAAGAAATGGCGAAAAGCCCACAAACTCATCTTCAGTGATCATTGCTGTTTACTTTTTTATAGATAATCTCTAAATGCTGGACATTATGCATTTTCTCATACTTTATTTTATTGGTGTGTATTAGTCTCAAGTATCTAGTGCATTCATGGTGGTGTACAACTATTATTACAATCTGAGTAAAGATTTCACTACTCCAATAATCAATCAGATTCCTACTGACAGTCATTATAATTCAATCCATTCTTAGCTCTTGGGAAGCACTAATCTATATTTTGTCCCTACAAATTTTTCTGATATCAATATTTAATATAAATGCAATGTTACAATAGACAGCCTATTGTTACTGTCTCTCTCACTTATCATGTTTTCAAATACCATTCATATTGTAGCATGCATTTTGATCCTTTATTGTTGCTGAGTAATATCTAATTCCATCAGCTCACTCACTGCATTTTGATTATTCATTCATAAAATGGACATTTTGTTTGCTTTTACCTTTTGATCATTTGTATTGTACTCAGTCATATATTTTACTTTTGGGCCTTTGTTATCTATGTTTATATGCATGTGCTTATCTTCTAAGTATATAAGAGAGTTTCTGGATCATACTGAAATAATGCTTCACATTTAAAGATCTGTCAAATTGTATTTTAACAGATTTTTACTATATTCTCAGCAGCAAAGGTTCTAATACCTCTACAACATCACACAGTTTTCTTTCTGTATTCTTAATTACATTTGTTCTATTGAGTATGAAAGCTCATTATGGTGTGACTTACAATTATTTAATAGGTAATGATATTCAGCATCATATTGGAATCTCTGACTCTTAGTATATCTCTTAGAGAATTGTCTATCAAGTCCTTTAGCTTTTTTTTTCTCCTGACTCTGCACTCAGGAATTACTCCTGGCAGTGCTCAGGGGACCATATGGGATGCCGGGGATCCAACCTGAGCCAGCATGGGCCAGCTGTGTGCAAGGCAAACGCCCTACCCGCTGGGCTATCACTCCGGCCCCATCCTTTAGCTTTTTAAATTAGGTCTTTTTCTTTTTTATAATTGAATTGTTAGGTGTGAGCTAATAATGTCAAAAGAAGCAACCAGAGTTCAACATGTTTTTTCTTTTTATGTTTATATAATTTAGCATTGTTTTTCAGGTTATATAAGTTTTTATTGACCTAGAAAAAAATTAGCAATTTTTCTTATACTACTTCAAACCTATTGTTTAGTCTTACTAGTGAAATTTTCACACACACACACACACACACACACACTCACATATATATAGTGCCGGTACTCAACACAGGATCTCAAAATGCAAGTTGACTGCCCTACTACTGAGCAACACTTTTGGCCCTCAAGATTACTAAGACATGATCTCATTTAGTTCTTGAACATATTTATCATTTCCCTCTCATCTCTTCTACTAACCCTTCAATGCCATTTAATCATCTGTTTCTTTTCCTGTGTATGTATACTTCTTTATGTTGCTCTGCATAGTTTAGACAATCTTTTATGAAAACTGGAATTTTAAAAATCATTTTGAATTAAAAATCACTTTGAATTAAAAATCATTTTGAAGTAAAAATACATAATACACTGAAGAATAAAACTGTAGTTATTTACTGTTATTTACTGCTGTTGTTATTTACTAGGACGTTTATTTACTTGATTATTACTTGATATATCTGAACTATTGAAGTAATTCTATGAAGTCAATTCCCAAAAGCATACTAACTTTGATATTCAAGTTCAGATATTACTCCTTAATGTTTGTTATCTTTCAGTATAGCTATATAGTGGTGAGGGCTTTTTAAAAGCATACATCATATTAGTCTATGATTAAACATATATGTATATAATATATATATAATATATATATTATATATATAATATATATATATATATCCTCAGGGGACCTAGTGATGGTAGGAATCAACTCCAAGTCTCTTGCATGCAAAACATGTACTCAGTGCTTTGAGCTATTTCTTTGGCTCTTCCTAATCAGGTTTTAACCTTTTAGCAGGATGGTTTTGTGGAGTTTTTTTCTATAGTACTCTATTACAATTCAGTGATTTTATGTTTTTGCCCCCTACTTCATGCATGTTAGTACAAGTACTGACTTTTGAACCAGTGTTACTATGCTTGACTAGTATTATTTTACATTTTTGGATATTTTTTCTGTGCTTACATTGTGCGTATATGAGTATGTGTGTGTATATGTGTGTGTGTATATACTAGTATCTTGTAGTTTTTCCTTTTTTGTCTCATTTGAGACATCTATTTCAGTTATACAAACAATCTTTCAAGGACATACGTGATTACGTGATTTTTATTTTTAAGCTGATCAAAATGGATCCACATTTCCTGTTTGTTTATATAGTATTTAGACTCTTGTCAAGGAAATCTTGCATCACTTGTCACTTAATGTGAGTCTGGCATTAGCAATGTATTCAACATCCTCCAAACATATGTACATATTCAATTTGATCATTCAATAATTAAAATAAAAATAAATAGTTTATCCATTTATCACATAAATACTCTGCACTACAAAATTCTAGGAACATCTATAAAAGCAAATGTCATAGATATGTATAATGAATATAACTCTTGAGAGGTGGGGAAAAGTGAAAAAAAATAGCTCTCTTGCTCTCATGGATGTTGAATCATAATGAGAAAAGTCAATAACCAGAGATCTATGATGAAGGATAACATTTAAAAATGAATCTATTACAAACTTTTCTTGAATTTTTTTTTGATGAAGGGAAATTTTCCATATTCCTTTAGCTTTTATGAAAATATTAAGATACATCTGTCTATTTAATTAATTGCATTTTAATTGAATCACCATCACTTGACCACTTGATCACTTTACATCCCATTATTCATCGATTTGCTCAAGCGGGCACCTGTAACATTTTTATTTGACCCTATCACATGCCAGTGTAGCCCAAGGCTACAGGAATGCAAAGAGCCTCAAACCATTCCTTCAGAGACTTGACGAAGAAGTCTGACCATCTTGTAGGTGCGTGGCCATATGATCTTTTGACATCCCGTGGGATCCAGTCAGTAACAGCTCTAGTCCAGTGGTCATCTCCAAATCACATTACATGTCCAGCCCATCTGATTTTCGATGCTTTGGCAAATGAGACAGAGTCCCTGACTCTTGAACAGCGACAGAGGTCAGAACTCCAGATTCCGTCTCTCACTTGAGTAAGGCATGATATTCCAAACATAGCTCTTCAATTCCTCTTTGGGAGACCCAAATAGCATTCTCATCCTGCTTCCTTAGGGCCCAGGTCTCTGAGGCATATGTTAATGCAGGGAGAATGGTGGAGTCGAAGAGATGTGCCCAGAGCCAGAGGTTCTTTGTCTTTTTAGCTATTTCTTCGATGATTTTGAAGGCATTTCATGCTGCTCTCTTCCTCCAGAGCAGCTCAGGTTTTATGTGGTTCATCATGTTGACTTCTTGACCTAGGTACACATAACAGCTGCATTCAGATTCTTCGTGAGCTGTATACAAATTCACGACCAGGATCTCACCATTCTACAAGGAAGTGATCATTGATGTCAAAAGAGGGGGTTTGGCAGTGAGATACAATTTCATCAAAACTCTTTAGCACCACCCTCAAAAACACCATGCGACAATTGGAATGGGAAAAATGGGAGTGAAGTTAGACAGTCGGCAACTACACTACCTCCTCTTCACTAATGGCATCATTCTAATAACACAAACATTAGCTAAGCAGCACAAATGCTGGCTGACTTTAATCAAGAATGTGGAAAGATAGGTCTACAGCTGAATCTCAACAAAACGATGTTCATGAAAAATGAACTAGTTCCAGAGGCCCCATTCACTCTCAATGGAACTAACATCTCTGAATCAAATCACCATGAGATACACAATTACAAGTTGTTCATGAATGGGTTTCAGACGCAGAGGATTCCTTTATCTGTCCCTTGAATGTACCAATGTACATTACCACCATCAAAGTCCATTAGTAGGATTGCCATATTTTCTTATATTGCAGATTGTTTCTGAGTCTCTGAGTGCTGCTTCATATACATTAAAGTGACATTATTATTGTTTACTCTATTTTAGCAAGGTTATATACTTAGAATTATATAGTGTTAAATACTATTAACTTATTTATGTATTTGTCCAGAGTTTTATCTTTATCCTTCCCTGAAGCAAAAGATAAACAATAGGTTTAAGTTCCTCACCACAATGGCAGGTTAGAAGCCCATCCCCCAAAAAAATGACAGCACTTCTAGTTAGTTGTTAGAGAGACCATAGACCTCCAAAACAACAGGCAACCAAAGTACCACATATTAAAGACAGAACTAATAACCAGACTCTCAAAATCCTGTTGATCAATTTCTTTGAAGAACATCATGGGTATCTTTATAGGGACCGCATTGAATCTGTATAAAGCTCTAGGGAGTATTACCATTTTGATAATGTTAATCCTTCCAATCCATGAGCAGGGAATATGTCTCCATTTCCTCAGGTCTTCTTTTATTTTCGAAGTAACGTTTTGTAGTTTTCTTTGTAGAGATCCTTTACATTCTTTGTCAAACTGATTCCTAGGCATTTGATTTTCTGCGGCGCAATTGTGAATGGGATAGTTTCTTTAACGTACCTTTCTTCTCTTTGGCTGTTTGCACATAGGAAGGCCATTGACTTTTGGGTATTGATTTTGTACCCTGCTACTCTGCTATAGGAATGTATTATATCTAGGAGCCTCTTGGTAGAGAGTTTCGGGTTTTCCAGGTATAATATCAGGTCATCTGCAAATAGTGATAACTTGGCTTCTTCCCTTCCTATCTGAATGCCCTTAATGTCTTTTTCTTCCCTGATTGCTATGGCAAGTACTTCCAGTACTATATTGAATAGAAGTGGTGAGAGTGGGCAGCCTTGTCTTGTCCCTGACAAGGGGAAGGCTTTCAGTTTTTCCCCATTGAGAATGATGCTTGCTATGGGCTTGTAGTAGATGGCCTGGATTATCTTGAGGAAGGTTCCTTCAATCCCCATTTTACGGAGAGCTTTCATCATGAATGGGTGTTGAGTCTTGTCAGATGCCTTCTCTGCATCTATTGATATGATCATATGGTTTTTATTTTTCTTTTTGTTGATATGATGTGTTATGTTGATTGACTTGCGGATGTTGAACCATTCTTGCATTCCCGGGATGAATCCCACTTGGTCATGGTGTATAATATTTTTGATGACTCTTTGAAGTCTATTTGCTAGTATTTTGTTGAAGATCTTAGCATCTGTATTCATCAGGTAGATTGGTCTGTAGTTTTCCTTTTTGTGGCATCTTTGTCTGCTTTGGGTATCAGGGTGATATTTGCCTCATAAAAGCTATTTGGGAGTGTTTCTGTTTCTTCAATTTGCCGGAAGAGCTTAAAAAGAATTGGGAATAGGTCCTCTTTAAAGGTTTTGTAGAATTCACTGGTGAATCCATCTGGACCTGGGCTTTTGTGTTTGGGGAGACTTTTGATTACCGATTCTATTTCCTCGATAGAAATAGGTTTGTTGAGGTATTCCAAATCTTCTTGTTGCAGAATTGGAAAGCTATAGGAATTCAGAAATTTGTCCATTTCTTCTAGGTTTTCTTGTTTTGTGGCGTATAGGCTCTCATAGTAATCTCTGATGATCTTTTGAATTTCTATGGTTTCTGTTGTGATGTCCCCGTTTTCATTTCTAATTCTATTTATTTGGGTTCTCTCTTTTCCTCCTGAAATTTGTATGGAATAATAAAACTCCACGAATAGCTAAAGCAATCCTTGGGAAAAAGAAGATGGGAGGTATCACTTTCCCCAACCTCAAGCTCTACTAGAGAGCGGTTGTAATTAAGACAGTGTGGTATTTGTATAGAGACAGACCTGTAGATCTATGGAATAGAACTGAGTATCCTGAAACACATTCTCAAATATACAACCAATTAATCTTCGATAAAGGAGCAAAAAATATTAAGTGGAGCAAAGAAAGCCTCTTCAACAAATGGTGCTGGGAAAACTGGGCAGATACATGTAAACAAATGAACTTAGACCTCCTTCTAACGCCATGCACAAAAGTCAGATCAAAATAGATTCTAGATCTCAACATCAGACATGAATCTATAAGGTACATCGAAGAAAACATAGGAGAAACGCTCTACAAAATCGAAACGAAAAGTATCTTTAAAGACGACACACCACTGACCAAGCAAATGGAAGCAAAGATAATCAACGGGATTATATAAAACTAAAAAGTTTCTGCACCGCAAAAGAAACGGTGACTAAGATACAAAGACAATCCACAGAGTGGGAAAGGATATTCAACCAATACCCATCTGACAAGGGGTTAATATCCAGGATATATCAGGCACTGGTAGCACTCCAGAAGAAAAAAACAGCCAACCCCATCAAAAACTGGGGAGAAGAAATGAACAGAAGCTTCCAAAAAAGAAGAAATTCGAACGGCCAAAAGGCATATGAAAAAGTGCTCTTCATCTTTCATCATCAGAGAGATGCAAATCAAAACAACAATGAGGTACCTTCTCACACCACAGAGACTGGCACACATACAAAACAGCAAGAACAACCGGTGCTGGTGTGGATGTGGAGATAAAGGGACTCTCATCCACTGTTGGTGGGAGTGCCGACTGGTCCAGCCCTTTTGGAAAACAATATGGGCATTCCTCCGAAAACTAGATATTGAGCTCCCATTTGATCCAGCAATAGCACTCCTGGGAATATACCTAAGAGACCGAAAAACACATAGCAGAAACACTATCTGTACTTCTTTATTCATCTCTGCGCTTATTCACTATAGCTAGAATCTGGAAACAACCTAAATGCCCGAGAACAGAGGATTGGCTAAAGAAACTGTGGTTCATATACACTGTGGAATACTATGTGGCTGTTAGAAAAGATGAAATTATGAAATTTACCTGCAAATGGATGGACATGGAGACTATCATGCTGAGTGAAGTTAGTCAGAAGGAAAAGGACAGATATAGAATGACTGCATTCATTAATACGACATAAATAGCTACCAGTGTTTTACTAAATGTGGGAAATGGTAATGGCAGATTAAAACTCACCATTGAATACACAAAGAGACTTAAGTTATAAACTCTAAATACCTGCAGGGCTAGCCACAATGTGTAAAATAAGAGGGAGAGAGATGCAGAGACAGAGAGAGAAAGAGAGGAAACTGGGGTACCTGCTATTAAGGCAGCATGGGGGGTGGGCAGGAGGGGGTGGGGTACCTTGGTGGTGGAAATGGGGCACTGGTGGAAGGATGGGTGCTGGTATACTGTATTACCAAGAACCAATTATGAACACCTTTGTAATTGTATGTTTCACTGTGGTATAATAAAAAATTTAAAAAAATCCTGTTGAGTGTTTAGTCATCTAGGAAAACATTTGCTACTTGAGATGGCTGCTACTTACTCTCCCTGTGCCCAGCCACTTACGAGGCACCCGGGGGATGGCAGGTTCTAGCCCTGGCCCACTGTTGCAGGACTCCTAAGGGCCGCTGCATCTGCTCTGGATTGCCTCCCGCAAATCACTCCGTAGATAAGGGGGTAGTCTAAATGTGGCAGTTTATCCGACCATGTATGCTGTACTAGCTGGTATAAATATTCTCCCATGCTATCACAATCATCGTGGGACTAGCTAGATCTTACCAGCATATTAGCCTGGCCACGTAAGGACACCTAAGTAATTAGACCAGAGAGAAATGCTGTTTGCTTCCAAACAAACAAGCATGGCTCCCTGATAAAATATAAAACTACAAAGAAGTAGAGGAGACTTGTGAAGGCTTAGAGAAATATTTAACTGGCATTGGTGTTGATCTTTGGTACAGTGACATGCCATCTCAGAAACCCCCTTCTCTACATTTCAAAGGCATTCCCGGCTCAAAACATTAGCACAGTAAAGGCCCTAGGTGAGATGCAGGGAGGGACTACCTGAGGGCATTGGACCCTCCCTGCTTTCCATAACAATGGGAGGAAGGTCTGAGTTGGGGGTATAAACTAGCCGGTTCCCGCTCTCCCGGGCTTCTTCTTCCCTGTGGGATTTCGCCTTGTGAGCGTTTATTCCCCTTGGAAGTTTTACACGTGGTGGTCGCCATCTTGGCCTACACGTGGCTGGGGTTCTAGCCTGGAATCCTAAGCATCGGGTTTTTCCTTTTGCTGATTTGTATGCCTGAACCTGTGATAAGTAAAGCTTTTTAAAACCGCATCGGATTCCTGAGTGTTCATCCATTCCTCGCCGGCTCGGAGGTAGAGGGGAACTTCGCTTCCCGGAACTGTCGGGGACCCCGGCGGAGCGCCCCGACAGCCCACCATCCCAGGAGAGCCGCACAGCAAGCCAGAAGACCCCCCACTCCATAGGGCCGCCATTTTCCACATCAGACTTCCCCCTCGTCAGAACTCCACCCAGCGATAGCCTATCACAGCCCGCTTTGCTTGGCCACTTGCAGCTGCATGGTTCATCTATAAATGCTATATTTAGAGGTAACTACAGGGTATGCCAACTGCACGGCAAGCCTGGCAAGATGCCTGTGTTGTATTTGATATGCCAAATACCAGTAACAATTATATTGGTTCATTCCCATGACCTAATATAATGGTTTGAGGCTCTTTATGTTTCTGGACTATCACAGCCTGGCTCACGCGGCTGCTAGCGGCCGTGGCGTTCATCAATAAAGGCTTTAGTTAGAGGTGACTACAAGAGCACGCCGCCTGCACGGCAAGCCTGGCAAGCTGCTCGTGTCGTATTTGATATGCCAAATACCAGCAACATTTATATTAGATCATTCCTATGACCTAATATAATGGTTTGAGGCTCTTTATGTTCCTGGAGCAAGCAGATGCCTTTGGGTTCTACTAGCATGAGAGAGGGCATATGGAGATATTACTGGTGCCCGCTCTAGCAAATAGATGATGAAAGGGAAGATAGTGATAGTGATAGTGATGTTCCTGGAGCGAGCAGATGCCCTAGGGCTCTACTAGCATGAGACAGGACATATGGAGATATTACTGGTCCCCTCTCTATCAAAATAGATGATCAACGGGAGGATAGTGATAGTGATAGTGATTTGAGATGACAGTGCCAACTAGTTATCCACTAAACTGACACAATATCATAAGTAGAATGAAAATATTTGGTGCCATCAGTGTGCACTTTCTCTCTAGGAGGGAGAGAGTGCAAGGCAATTTGTAATGGTATGCTTGCTCACTTGTTAGAGAGATCAGGCATTGCTCTATACTTATTCTAGTTGTGTCTTAGAACCATTCACATCCTAAAGTTAATGTCCCAACATTCTCTTTTTTCACTTAGTATTTTGTTGCTTATAAGAATTATCATTTATATGTATTGCAATCCACAATGTGTAAGAGAAGGAAGACGGAGAGAAAGAGAGAGAGAGAGAGAGAGAGAGAGAGAGAGAGAAGAGATAAAGAACCTGCCATAGAGGCAGGCTGGGATAGGGAGGAGGAATTGGGGACATTGGTGGTGGGAAATAGGCACTGGTGGAGGGATGAGTGCTGGAACACTGTATGACTGAAATCCAAACAAGAACATCTTTATCATTGTATATCTCATGGTGGTATAATAAAATATTTTTAAAAAAGAATTAGCATTTAGTTGGAAGGGGAGTAATTTCAATAATAAAAATATAATAAAAATTTTGATATTTAGTAAGCCTAGGACTGCTCTAAGAAGCATATACAGTGGCTTAAAACAATATTTGTTCATTCACTAGCAATTCTAGTACCACCAATTTTACAGCAAGCTATCAAAACAACTGCTTTCTTCTAGAAGCTCTGAAGGAGAATCTTCATGCCTCTCTTAGCTTTTTGAGATCAGCAGTCCTCTGCATTTCTATGGTAACAAAATATCTATCTGTATCTGTCTTTAGTTTTCTCTGTGTCTTTGTGTCAACTCTCTCATCTTACTTTTATAAGCATACCACAGAGTGAAATTAAAATTTATCTTAAGTCTATCAATGTCTAGTAGAAAGATCCTTAAGTAATTGCTTCTGTATAGACCTATAAAAGGTTCTTTTATAAGTAACTGAAATATCAGAAGTCTTTTTTTTTTCTGAATAATTAATGGAACTCTTGAGTTCAAAGTGGTAAAACTCCCCACATGACCTTCAGAACAAATGTGCAAAAGAAAAACACTATTGGGTTTATTTATTCTTTTCATTGAAAATGCCTGGAAACACTAGACTCTAAGTTGCAGAAGACATTAATAATCATGAAAAAATTTCTGAAGATTGCTTCTCTGATTCTTTTTTAACTTGCTAATTAGTCCTATTTTCTTTTTTGCTTTTTGGGTCACTCCCAGCGATGCTCAGGGGTTACTCTTGGCACTGCACTCAGGAATTACTCCTGGTGGTGCTCGTGGGACCATATGGGATGTCGGGGGATCCATCCCGGGCCAGCATGGGCAGGCAGCGTGCAAGGCAAATGCCCTACCCGCTGGACTATAGCTCAGGTCCCTAGTTAGTCCTATTTATCCCCTTTTTTTTGCTTCCCTCTTTTTTCAAGTCTTTTACAAGTCACTCCCTCTCCTCTCATCTTCCTCTCCTTTTTCTTTTCTTTTTTTTTTGTTTACCACAGTAGCTAGTGCATAGCTGTCTTCTTGATCTAGTTTCCCAAACTCTAATATCGCCATTTAAAAGATTATGGAATATAGCAGCAATAAAAATATTTTTTCTAATTAAAACTTTTGTAACAATATAATATAAGAAGTAGATTTTATATCTTTGTTTTGGGAGGTTGTTATTTTGGCAGTGTCTGGCAGCACATGTCTGGCAGTGCTTAGGGCATAGTTGTGTGCTCAGGGATTTCCTTTCTTGGTGGTACTCCAAGACCTTATTTAGTTCCAACAACCAAATATAGGCTGGTTTTATGCAAGGCACGGTCCCTAATCATAGTACTAGCTTACCATAAGGTATGCTAACACGTCCCTCTCTACCTGTGGTGGTCAGAGGGGACGTGACTGGGAAATCAGAACTGAAGAAAGTGTGCAAGTGAGCAGCTTCAAGGCACACACCTCACCTCTCACCAGCCCAAGGCAATTGCGCAGTGGCACTGGAGGTCCATTTGTTCTTCCCAGTATGCAACATAGTCCTGCTATGTGATTTCTCTGAGAGCCATGGAGCCAGGCTGGAACAAAGAACTGCTCTTTGCAGGAAAGAAAATCTTGTCCGAAATCCTAAATCATAAGCACACGTCCAGGTCCTCAGTCTTTTCTCATGGAAAATAATTTCAGAAGGAGATGAATAGTGAAATGAAAGAGATTATTTGAAAATAAAAGGAGGGAGAGAGAGAGAACTTAGAGAGAATGCGGGCTTCTCAGAGGGAAGGAAGCTAGTCCACATTTCAAGCAAGGATTTTTGCAGGCTGCTTTAGCAAGAGAAGGATACATCAGGGCTTTAACAAGAAACATCTTGATAAAGCCAGTTGATTTGGGGCTCAGAGATTTTGTCTGTTTTTTCTTGGGGCCACATCCAGATGTGGCCACTGTCATGGCTTACTTCTGGCTCTGCGCTCAGGGATCACTCTGGGCAGGTTCAGAAGATGCTGAGGCTCAGTCAGTCCTGTGCAAGGCAAGCACTTACCATTTTTCCTTTGGTTCAGTCAGACTCCAAGCATTCTTAACTAGATTTGGAGAACTGGGAACAAAAAGTTCTGGGAATTTGCTTAACTGTACACTGGCTGGTCACACTGTCAGTGTCAGACTCCTGGGACTCTTTCTCTCTCATCACAGTGCTTTAAATTCCCACGGATTCCTGCCACAGAACATACAGGTTATTTTCCCAGAATGGGGAAATCTGCCCTAAAGCAAGAAAGCATACATAACAAGGAGTGAGCAAGTGCATACCTATCCCTCAGCCAACTTAGTTTATATATTTTCCTAAAATGCTTCCCCCAATCTGTTGCTAGGGTTATGGTTGAAAGGGGAATTTTTTTTCAATTGAACCACTGTGAAATACACAGTTAACACAGCCGTTCATTACTGGGTCTCAGACATACAATGTTCCAATACCCATCCTTCCACCAGTGTACATTTCCTACCACCAATGTTCTGAGTATTCCTCCCACCACTCTCTCTCTCCTTTCTCTCTCTCTCTCTCTCTCTCTCTCTCTCTCTCTGGTTCTAAGCAGTGACTTTTAGATGTTCAGACTAATACTCTACCAATTGAGCTGCAAGGGGAGAACATGGAGTTAGTGGTGGTCTTTTGACATTCTTGAAGGACCTTTGTTCCAGCTAGGCACTCTCTCCTTGAGGGTGCACTCAGGGAGCCCTAAAGCTCTGCCCCAGAAATCTACATCTTCTGCATCTCAATGGTTTTCCAGGTGCCTGAATGGGTTTTTTGGTCTTAAAAGCCTTCAGATCTTGGGGTTAATTTAAGTTTCAGAGAATGTTTTTCCAACTTCCATTACTTGCCTTCCCCCTACTATCTCTTTTCAATATACATCTTCCAAAATAAAATAAAAGATATTATACACACCAAACTGAACACACCTATGTAAAACAAAGGGGAAACCTAAACCCACAAATAAAGGGTGTTGTAAACTCCCAAGTTAGAGCATTGCCCCTAGTTTTGCAAAACTGATCGTTTGCGTGGTCTTTCTCCTTGAGGCTCAGGGCTGTAGAGACTTCTCTGTCCATTAGATTTCTGATACCTGAGTTCTTGACTACCTGGGCTCATAGTTCATTGAGCCCAGGTTCATTTAAGTCACAGAAGGACTTAAAAACTCTGGAGGTCTTTTTCCTTATTGATGCAGGAAAGCAGATATGTGGAAACTGATGACCACCCCCTCTTGGTGGTGAATTTCAGGGAAGTAATAAAACCAGCTAGCCCTAAGGCTGTCAGAATCCATCTTGTGGACACAGGAACTAAGGCCTGATAGGACCTTTACTTGATTGCAACACAGACCCAGAGAAGGCTTGACCTACCTCCTAGAGAAGCTCCAGCAGGAACAAAGGTCAGGAAATGAATATCAAAGACGATTTACTACTCCCCACTCTACCCCCTTGGCAACCACCTTAGAAAAGGTCCCTTAACCTAGGGGTAGCTTGAGAGAAACCCTATAGAAGCCAACATGAACAAAGGAAGCATTTGCTGCTGGGCCCATGTCTTCATGTGTAGCTGTGCAGAGCTGGTGGTGCCAGAGCACGTTTCCCACATTTTCCCTCTTGAGCAGTGCACTTTCATATCTTCAAATCTAATACTGAGATAAATGCTGAGACTCCCTCTCTGCTCTGGAGAAGGCCATGTTCTCTCTTGTACACATCTCTCTCTCTATTTCTCTCTCTCTCTCTTTCTCTCTCTCTCTCTCTTTCTCTCTAGCAAGAGATTGGAGACAAGCCAGAATGTAGCACTGACATACCTTTGTTTTACAGAGCTTGCTTTTTAAGATAACTGGTCAGTTAGAACTAATTGTTTTTCTTTTTTTTCTTCATCTTCTCTTTCTCCTTCTAGTTCTCCTCCTCATTCTCCTTCTTCTCCTCCTCCATCTTCTTTTCTTATTTCCCATTGTTCTTTAATAGCTGTTCTCATGACTTGAATTCACTAAGACTAAGTCTTTAGAAACCATGGTAATTCTCACCTCAGCCCCAATAAATGCAAAATCCCAGGTTTATGCTTTTCCAATCATTCTATGTATTCCTACTTCTGTTTTAAGATGTATAGGTGACACATCTTTTTTCAAAGTGTTTTTATGATGACTGGAATCTAGCAAGCATAATAATTCCAAGTGGTTATCCAATTATAATACTGATTTATAAAGGGAAAGTCAGAGAAATAATTTGCCTTAGATATGAATCATTAATATGTAATCAATTTGCCAACACCTAAATTATTTTACCAATTTCACATTATCATGGTTTTCTTCTGAATTTGTAGGATTATATAGACCTTGTAGGATATATAGAGTACGCTACCTGCACGGCAGAGCCTGGCAAGCTACCAGTGTTGTATTTGATATATATGCCAAATACCAGTAACAATTATAGACACATTCCGAATGGATTGAGGCTCTTTATGTTCCTGGAGCAAGCAGATGCCTTGGGCTCTACTAGCATGAGACAGGACATATGGAGATATTACTGGGGCCCACTTGAGCAAATCGATGATGAACGGGAAGACAGTGATACAGTGATACAGTGATAGACCTTTAGTAGCAGTTGATACTGAAAATTGCTGGTATCAAGTCAGAGTTTAATTTTTTGGTATACCTCAATTATCCAGAGTAAGAAATATGGTAGAAGAGAGAATGAGGAAAAAATAAGCAAATCTTAAGAAATGACTCAAGGTAATTCTAAAACTACATTAGAAAGCTAGCTCAAGTCCAGAAAGATAATACAAGAATTCAGGTTCCCACCTTATTTGAGACAGACTCTGAATTTTCAGCACCACATGGTGCCGGGCATTTCCACATGCAGTTCTGGTGGCTCCTGAAGCACCACGAGGACTGGCACCCAAACAAAATAAGTAAATAGATAAATAAACTGGGCTATTAGTAGAGTTTTGATCAAGGATGACATTATTATTCTAATGAACAGTTTATGCAGTGTTTTGGTATTTTAAAAATCTTTGCCATTTTATTTTTCAGTTCTGAAATTTCCATTCCTGGTTCTTCACTCTGAAATTATTTCTGGCAGTTCTTGGGGGATCTCAAAACATGCCAGGGATTGAAATCTGGATGGTCATGTACAAGTCAAGAACCCAACAGGTTGTACTGTATCTCCAGTCCCCGAATTTTTGTTCTTATATCTTTTATTCGGTTGTTAATAGTTCTTAGTTTTTCACTTTTCATTAGTGTTTATTTTTTTGTTCCTAGGCACAACTTGAATATTTCTTAAAACTCATGTTATTAATTGTAACATTTATGTCATTATAATCTTGGCATATGTCATATTTTCCCATTAGATTAGGGAATTCTGATTGTTGGTGGGGCGAGTAACTTATATTGTATGTTGGAAGTTTTAGATAACATATTATGAAACTCTTGTTCTATTTAAAATTTCTATTTTAGCAAGCCATAAATCTGTTTAGGTTCAAAACATGTCATGCTCCATTTTTATGTGCTATATTTTGCAGGCCAATTCAATTTTCAAGGCCTTTGCTGTGCTATTCTAGTCTTCCCTGATTGTGTTTCCCTTAGAGCCAGTGTGAAACATTACAATATTTAAAACTATAGTTTTCTTCTCAAATTTTTCACACAGCTAATTATTTTTGTTTCATTCATAGTTTAATTTTGTTTCACCTCAGCTCTCTTCATAAAAACCCATATCCTTCTTGTATTTGGTTGGAAAGAAATTCCAATGCCTTTATTCTGAGGATAAAGATGAAATTCACAAAACCATCAGTAGTTTTTGTGACCAAGTTCTATGATGTATTTATGTTAAATAATTAAAATGTATTAAATGGTTTAAAAAGTTATAATATATAAATATATAATAAAACCTAAAATTTCTATAGTGTTTTGAGTTTAAGTCATCATCTCATGGGAAATATTAAAAGCACTGTTGTTCCAAGTTATTGCTCAATACTTCTTCTGGTAGAAGTTGGTTTGGGCCACCTCCAGCTGTGTTCAGGATTTACTTCTTATTCTAAATGTTCAGGGAAAACTCATGACAAGTGCTCAGTAGAACTTATGTTATCAGGGATTGAATTTTTACCTGCAGTATACAAAACAAGTGTCTTAACCTCTGTATTCCCTGATGTAATGGAATATTTTTACAGAATAGAAGAAAAGTTCTAAACAAATAATTTTACCAACTTTTGATAAAATGTCATTTACTGATAACTTTTGAAATCAAATGTCCAAAAATTGAGTTAAACTTCCTTGGCAAATATATGTAAATAGGAGAATGTAAATATCAACACATTATAAGATTTTAAAAAATCTTTTGAGTGATGGATTAAGTATAATTTAAAATGAATTAATAATAAGAGTTACAAAAATGAATCAAGTCTAGAAATATTTTATATTAGATCCTGTTAATAATCTAAACAAATCAATCTCTATTTGTAGATAACATACTATACTTATAAAATCCTAGACTCTACAAAAAGGTTCCAAGGAGTAATATATTTGTATAGTAAAGTTACCATATAAAACAATCAATACCCCCGACCTGTGGCTTTCCTCTGTACAAATACTAAAGGAGAAGAGATCTTTAAAAAAACAGTTTCATTCACAATTGTGCCTCAGAAAATAAAGTACATCATATTCAGCTTAACTAAAGAGACGAAGGACATGTAAAGAAAACCTACAAAACATTACTTCAAGAGATCAAAGAGGACATGAGGAAACGGGAGACACATCACCTGCTTGAATGAGGAAACGGAGACACATCACAGACTTGAATCCATAAGGTTCATAGAGGGAATGCAAATAGTGTGACAATTACGCTAAAGGCATGTTGAAAGATGTTGAAAGATGGGCAGCTGTAGACTAAGATGTTGAAAGATGGAACGCTGTAGACTAAAGGCATGTTGAAAGATGTTGAAAGATGGAACGCTTATAGACTAAGAAAGCGGAAGCTAAGACAAACAAATGGGACTATACTAAACTATATGCTTCTTTACCTCAAAAAGAAATAATGATGAAGATACGAAGATAATCAATGGTATAGAAAATTATCTATCCAAAGCCCATCTGATAAGGAGTTAATATCAAAGTTACACAAGGCATTGGTAGAAATTTACAAGAAAAAAATATCCAACCCTGTTTAGAAAAATGGGCATAAGAAGTGAACAGAAATTTTCTGAAAGAATAAATTCATATGGCCAAAAGGCGCATGCAAAAATGCTCTTCATCACTTATCATCAGGGAAATGCAAATCAAAATACCAATAAGATATCATCTCACATCACAGAGACTGGTACACTTCAAAAGAACAAGAACAACAAGTACAGGTGTGGATGTGGGGAGAAAGGGGCTCCTACTCATTTCGGGTGGGAGTGGCGACTAGTTCAGCTTTTGGGGAAACCGATATGGGAATTGCTCAGAAAACCAGAAATAGAACTTTCACATGACTCAGCAATATTGCTTCTGGGAATATACCCTGGGGAACCGAAAACACAGCAGAAATGTCATTTGCAGTTCTGTGTTCATTGCAGCATTATTCACAATGGCCAGAATCTGCAAACAACCAGAGTGCCCAAAAACATAAGACTGAAAAAAGAAACTATAGCACATCTACACAATGGATTATTATACAGCCAGCAGGGAAAATGAAGTCATGAATTTTTTTATAAATAGACTGTCATAAACATTCGCTTATAAATAGATTGCATATTGCTGAGTGAAATGAGTCAGAAGAGGGATAGACGTAGATTACAATCATTTGGAGGATATAAAAACATATCATGGGACTTTTCCCAAGGAAAATAGCAATGAGGGCGGGAGGACTGGCCCATGGTTAGAAGTTTGTCACAAGTGGGGAAAAGGGAGAGGGCAGTTAGGACCTAGAAGGGACCACTAAGAAATGACTATTGTCATATTGGAAATTATCACTCTGGACAAGAATTGAGTGTTGAAATTAGACAAAGGTATATACATGATAATCTTACAGTATCTATATTGCAAATCATAATGTTTAAAGTGAAAGAGTGAGTCAGAGCTAGAGAGTGAGAGCAAGAGAGAGCATGTGAGAGAGATAGAGGAGAAAAGTATCTGCTATAGAGGCAAAATAACCATGGGGTGAGGGATAGGGTGGAAGGCGGGAAACTGGCTACATAAGTGGCAGGAAATATACACTGGTAAAGGGATGGGTATTGGAACTTTGTATGACTAAAAGCCTAAACATGGACAACTTTGAAACTGTTTATCTCATGGTGATTTAATAAAATTAAAAATGTTTAAACTTAATAATCATATTAATAAATACATAAATAAGAATATGTTATTGAAATAAATTTAATGAGTCAAATATGGCAGTTGTATATATAGGCTAAATATTCCCACTTGACATTTTATTTTGTCCTTCAAAATCTATAAAACTGCTAATCTCTATTAAGCTGTCCTCAAAGGCAGAAATACAAATTTCAGTTTGTAGTTCTTTTGAAACAAACCATCTGTGATTTGTGTAGAACTATAATTATAACATTTACAATAGACTGATATATTGGTTTAAATTAATTTAAAAAGTGTGTGTTTTTCTCATGTTACTTCCCATGGTAGCAAAATCTCCTCTCATTCATTTTTAAATTTCTGGTACTAAGTAGCATGTAAGGAAAACAAATTATTGTTGGTTGTAGATATATTTATCAATTCATTTATCTTGTCATGAAAGACAGGATTTTCTTTTATTTATTATTGAATGATATTTGATACTACAAATGTGCTTGCCTTTAATCATAAACATTGAGTTCTTTTATTTATTTTTTTAAGAGACAGCTTCAGGGATGTTCAGTGGGCCTGAGGCATTTTAAATCTAAATTTAAATCTAAATCACAGACTTGTAGTGCAGTCCACCTTATTTCTCTGCACCACAGCCAAAAAAGACTTCAAGATAAAAGAACTAACATTCCAATATTTCTGAGTAAACAAAGATTCCAGGAATCTTAAAAAAAAGAACCTTCTAGTAAATAGAATTCATAGCACACAGCAAGGACATAGCAGACTATAATTAAGTGTGTTTTTGCTTAGGGATGGGTAATTCACTGCATAAATAGACTAAAGAGAAATAACCACGTGATTATATGAACAAATGCAGAAAATAGCATTATTTAATTAATTTTGCTTTTGTATTTGGCCCACGGCTGGCTATATTCAGGGCTTACTCCTGGAACTATGCTCAGGGATCACCCCCAGTGGTGTTTATGGGCCCATATTTGGTCCCAGGAATTTAATGCGGATTTGGCACATGCAAGGCAAACACTTTGCCTACTGTACACTCTCACAAACCAGAAAAGAATATTAAATAAAAATTTGACATAATTCCATAATTAGATGTATCAGTACATTTATTTTAAAAGAAATATATCTCAATCTTATAAAAGCAGAAGTTGCAGTGACAGTACACTAGGTAGGACATTTTCCTAGCACACAGCAAGTCAGATTGTATCCCAAGCATCCCATATGGTTCCCTTCGCACTGTGAGGAGTGATTCTTGAGTGTAGAGCCAGCAGTAAGCAGTAACACCTGAGCATCACTGTTTTGACCCAAAAAAGTCAACAAAATTTTTTTTAAAAAAGAAAACAATAATAGAATGCAAAATTAATTTGTAGAATTATAGATCTTTAAAATGCTTATCTGATTTCATACCCAAAATTTAAAAAAAGTAACTCAACCATCCCTAAAAGAAAACCAAATCTACTAAACACAACAAATAAACTTATTTTAAAATGGCCAAATCTGAGAGATATTGCATCATGTAAGTTGCTTGCTTCCATGTAACAGACCCAAGTTTGACCCTACATACGGTGCCCTGAGTATTGTCAGGATTAAGCTTTGAGTACAGCCAGGTGCAACCGCCCACCTGCTCCCCCCAAAAAGTTTAAAGATAGTCAAATATTTGGAATCACCAAAATATAACAACACTTGAATTTCCAAGTGTTAGCATGAACCCATAGGCTAACTGAAAACATATTGTAAGAAGCAAGAAGACGTCTGAAAGATACAAGTGTTATGGAACTAGCCTGCTTCCAGCTTCTTGGAACATACTATCTTATTATAAATAAGACTAGACAAGCAAGTTGTAGACTGGCTCAGGTATCTGTCAATTCATTCAGAGGACAGCTGGCTATTAACAGTCCTGAAAATGTGTGTGAGGCAAGAGTAAAGTAACCAACACAACACACCCCTCAGTCAAATAGCTGGCTATCACTGACATATTGAATCCAGGTAATACCATTGGTGGGCCTTCCCAACTCTTTGGCCCAAAATGCTGACTCATAAAGAAGTCAACTAATATATAATTGTTCTGCACAACTTGCAAGTGCCATTGTTTTAATTTAGGGATTCATTTACATATCATTAAATAATTCTAGAGAATGCAGCAATATGTCATAATTATATACTTAACTATTTAAAACATTTTAATATTTAACACAATTTCCACAAATTAGTAATGAGATACATAATCATTTCACTTATTGTTAGTTTTGATGTATCTATACGCAGTTATCTATTATTTTAGACTATAACATCATTTAATTAGTTTTTTGTAACTGTACTGAGATATCAATAAGGAAAACTTTCATAACTTCTCCAAATATATGTTACTATACCTCAAAATTACCGGTATCTCTCCATTGACTTCATTGGTGCTTGTATCATTCCCGTTCATACAACCGAGTAATATGGTGGATCTTTAAACCAAAATTCTTCAGGAAGATTGCAATGATTTTCTGAAAATAATATGGTTTCAGATCTAAGGGATGTTCTGTTTGTTGAGGGAGTTTGGGTCATGCCTAGTACCTCTAAGGGTCTACTCCTGGCTTTGTGCTCAGAAGTCTCTCCTTGCAATGTTATGAGATAAAGCCAGGATCAGTCACCTTGCAAAGCAAACTCCACAATTCCTGTCCTATATCTCTGACTCATGGTTTCATTTTTAATGATAACTATTTAGTAATGATAAGTGTTTATGTATGTAATAAAAGTAACCTTAACATCTAGAAGCATGAGTTGGTTCTGAGTGTATAACACATACATACATATATGCTGTCAAATTTTCATTTACTCATATTTCTGTTATACAAATTAAAACTCTAGCTATGCATATTAAAGAATACATTCATAGCTTCCTGCATTCATGCCTGTGTACACACATTAGTCTTTTAAAAGAGTTTCTCTTAAATTACTTCATTGAACTGTTCAAGAATATCTTTTACTAATCCATAGCAATATTAGGTTAAGTAGATTGTTATTGGGCCAGAGAGATAGGACAAAGGGTAAGACACTTGTTTCATGCTTGGCTAACTGAAAGTGGGGGAGCCCAGGAACCGTGTATTATTCTCCAGCACTGCTAGGAGCTAGCCCTGACCACTGCCAGGTGTGAACTTGCCAAAAAAAAAGTCACTATTTAAGATGCTATTTCTTACTAAAATCTAAAGTGCTCATTATCAGTGTAATCTAGATCGTATTATATACCTTGTCCTAGTTTAATAGGAAAAAGTTAGCTTTTTAAATACAACAAATCTAATTACAGGTCAAAAGAACAATAATTGTATTATATTTTTTTAGTGTCATGGCAGATTAGGGCATAGCTAAACAGTCCATTTCAGCTAAATTGGATAAAATTAAACAATATTAAAGTCAGTTTTTACAAAGATAGGAATCAGCATATTCCAGACATAAAAAATTTGTATAAAGTCTGGAATAAATTTGAAAAAAAACCCAGTTACTCCTACTCATAAATTTTTGTATTATAATTTAGTAAAATTCATTTATTTTACTAAATATCTACATTTTGAACAGTCAATAAAGACAGTTCTTGTAAGCCTATTGGTAAATTTCTTGTTTGTCAATAAATCAAACCCTATGAATAAATATGTCCTAAAACTTGGATATGGTGGATTCAGCTGTAAGTCACTGTAAATAGTCTATAGGATTAAGGGTATCTGTCTCTTTTAGGAAGATGTTGAATAAAGATTTTGAAGGGCCATTAATGAGGAGTCTCAGCTGTAATACTTGAAGCTCATTCTCTGTAGCTATTTGCAGCAAAGAGACATACACAACATATCTCACAAGCTTCTACGGCACCAAAAAATTGTGTCATTCGATTTGCCCTATTTAGACTTTAGTTATAAAGCCACAGTGATGCCTTTTATGTTCAATATTTCTGAAGTTATATGTAGTATTTTAAGTTACAATGGACAAATCTTATTAGTGAAAATTACCTCCAAAAACTTCTAAAAGAATTAAATGAAGTGAGCGTGAGTTGACTATTTGACAGCCACAACCAAGAGACATTATTTCTCAACTCTTGCACCATTTCAGTAGAGCCGAGCACTTACTGTCCACAGTAAAATATTATAAGTCATATCATGTGCTCAGTTTCAAAGAAAATGTTCATTTCACCCAACCACAGAACCATTTCTCTGTTTGGTTTTTATAGCATCTAACAGATTTTGTCATCTAGAAATTTATATCGCTGCAAAACTGGCAGGCAAGTGCTGAGAAAGGAGTGTATGAGGCAGCTAGAGCATTTCTGAATGATGCAAAGCTCAATCAAAGAAGGACGCAGTAAGCCCCACTCATTTACTACCTGACCCCATCTATTTAACACCCGCATCAACAGATTCTGGGACAGCATCACATCTAAGGCCACAAAATAATTAACTTTACCCCCATGGTACTTTATATTACTGAATTTATTATAAAAACATAAACTTTATATTTATGGAAAGATATACAGTGATTATATTCAGCTTCACTACAAAATTTTATTGTTGATACTACTCAGGTGAGCAAAATTCATTCCTTCAACTAAAAAGAACAAAGCAGCCATTTTCATGTCAAGTATGTGCAAAATATTAATCACTTCCTTGAACAGGACATAAGCTAGCACTGATGATTCAATCCCAAAATGAGAGTGTGGTATATTTCATAAGCCAAATTTGATAGACTGCCAGTGAAGATTTAAATGCCCAATTTGTCATTTCAGGTGGTGGGTTGCAATGGAGATGCCAGTGTGTGACTACCATACCTAGCTATCACTTGATCACTTGACTTCCCATTGATAATCGATTTGCTCGAGCGGGCACCAGTAACATCTCCATACGTCCTGTTGCAAGCAAGTGTAGCCCAAGAGCATCTGCTTGCTCCAGGATCATAAAGAGCCTCAAAACATTCCATCAGGTAATGGGAATGAGGTCTATAATTGTTACTGGTATTTGGCATATCAAATATGACATGGGTTGCTTGCCAGACTCTGCCATGCAAACACTTAATAAAGGTTAATTTTTTTTTCTTTTTGGGTCACACCCGGCAATGTATGCTCAGGGTTAATTCCTAGTCTGGTTGAGCTCAGGAATGTCTTCTGGCAGTGTTTCCAGATTGTATGCAATACCAAAATTGAACCCAGGTCAGCAGCATCAAGTACCTTACCCACTATACTATATCTCCAGTCACTCTTCTAGCATCTTAAAAAAAAGCGGAACTGGCAAGGTAGTACAGCAGGTAAAACATGGCCAAGCAAGCAAGGATCGTCCCTGATCATCCCTTCAGGGATGGTCCTTGAGCTCAGAGTCAGGAGTAAGTCCTGAGCACCACTGAGTGTAGCCAAAAATCAAAAAACAAAGGGAAAAGAAAAGGAAAGGGAGGAATAGGAGGTCTCAAAGAAGGATGCTGTGCTTAAATTGTAGGTAAGAAAAACACTGATAAATTGGTGACTTGGTGACTTTTCACTTCTTCCTTGGGGGAGGCAATAGAAATCTTACTGACTTGGCCTACTTCAATTGCCTGTCTCACAAATATAAAATATTTTTCATTTAAATATCATGCTGAATTTTATTAACAAAGATTCATGTGACCTATATGCATTAATGTATATGTTTTTTGAGAAATTATTATTCCCTTCCCTAAGCAGTGAGTGATATATTGCATATTTCTCAATTCAGAATTTCAAAAGATAAAATAAAAAATTAAAAAGCCAGTCACCATAGGTTTTTAGCCCTTAGGGGACAAAAATAGGATCATGAAACAAAATTTGAATGCTCCATTTCCTCTTTATATTTCAAATTATAAAAGAAAATAATATTTTATGCACTGCATTGGTTTAAATATGACACCATTTATATTCTTGAAACATTTAGCACTTTCAGTTATTCTTTTATACATCAAATGAATATTTATTGCAAAGCCACCGTTAGTAAAATTCAAAATAAATTTAAGAAAATCTAGGAGAACCTAGATTTTTTTTTTTTGCCAGTCAACCAAGGAAAGCTGTAGTAATGATCATAGGTTTGCAAGTAGTCCAAAATGGTTTTATTAACTGTATTCAGCACAATCTCAGACAGGTTTTTCCATCTTTGTAAGAGTCACCCTTTGCTACAGGAGGATACATGCAAATATCAAGGAGAATAATAATAATAATAATACATATCTTAAAATTTTGTCAAAATTAATTGAGGGAATAGATGCAAAGTACTTTACAGAGTACTTGACATATACTAAGTATTTGATAAATTGTAGTCATTATTTTAATATTATGCCAAACCTACATTTAATCCTTGTTCTTTATGAAAATAAGTGTTCCTCTAAAGAAAAGAATTTATTAAGACAATGGGAAAACCAGGACAATGCAAACTGCTAGGATTAATTGGTATCATTCCATTAGTGTGTTTTATCAGCTATGGAAATCTAGTGAACTCTACCAAACCTTTAAGGAGGACCTACTGCCAGTCCTTTTCAAGCTCTTCCAGGAAATAGAAGAAACAGAAACACTCCCAAACAGCTTCTACGAGGCTTAGAGGAGAAGAGAGGTCTCATTAGAATGAACCTTGGCTTAAATAGATTAAGCTTGGAGTGGGCAAAACAACAAAACTCCCAGAATAGCTAAACCTGTCCTCCAACACAGTTCATCTCTATTGTTTTTGTTTTTGGCATATTGAATACACCACGGGTAGCTTGCCAGGCTCTACCATGGCTCTGGGTTCATCCCAGGGGGCCCAGTATTTTCCCGTGTCAGACCATCCATCATCCAGGGCCCACAGGGCAGAGCCCTGGGGGGGTGTAGACAAGCCTATCTCCTGTCTGCCACCTCCAATGCAACCGGGCACCACAGCCATACCTGCAACACGTCGAGGGGCAGGTGGCCCCATATTTTTAGTATAAGTAGTTCTTAATAGAATAGTGCCAGCTATACAATCCTCTAGGGACAGATTCTGTACCCTGGGTTCATGTCAGACTCAAACATGCACTTGATATACTGAAACTCATTGGTTATGAGAAAGTTCTGTTTGTTCAATTGTGCTTGGTTTGTAGCCTGACATTTCCAAAAGCAGCTGTTCTATTAAAGAAGTGCATGTGTATGTGTGTGTGTGTGTGTGTGTGTGTGTGTGTGTGTGAAAGCTTATATTTGCATGATAAGAAGTTGAGTTTGGCCTGGATCTGATTTTCTTTTCTTTCTTCTATTTTTTGGAAAGTAGAAAAGTTTATTGGAAAGTAGAAGAGAAAGGAAAGGAACTCCCCTTGCAGAGAGGAACTTAGTATCCTGGATCTGATTTTCTTCTGTAAATGGTGATTACCTATTTTATGATATCTTGGAGAATGTTCCATGTGCACTAGAGAAAAATGTGTATTGGGCTGTTTTGGCATGAAAAACCCTGTCTATATCCACTAGCTCTCTTTCTTCCATTTCTTCCTTCAGGGCCAATATTTCCTTGGTGAGTTTCTGTCTTGTTGATCTATCCATCGTAGATAGAGCAGTGTTGAAGTCTCCAACTATTATTGTGCTACTGTTAATGTCTTCTTTGAAGTCTCTTAGCAGTTGTTTTATATATTTTGCTGACCCCTCGTTGGGTGCATATATGTTTAGTAGTGTAATTTTTTCCTGGTGTACATACCCCTTAATTAATAATAAATGGCCTTCATTGTCCCTTCTAACCTTTTTTCAGCCTGAAGTCTATATTATCTGATACTAATATGGCCACACCAGCCTTTTTTGGAGGAGTTGTTTGCATGGAGAATGATCTTCCAACCTTTGACTTTGAGTCTGTGTTTGTTCTGATTATTCAGATGCATTTCTTGTAGACAGCAGAATGTTGGGTTCAATTTTTTAATCCATTTTGTCACTCTGTGTCTCTTAATTGGTGCATTTAGACCATTGACAGAGAGATTATTGTCATCTGATTTTGTGCCATCTTTCTGTTTGTGCTTGTGGTGCTTATGGGTTTGGTTGTATTACAGTAGACCCTTCAGTCCTACTTTTAAAGTTGGTTTTGAGTCCATGAAGTTCCTGAGTTGCTGCTTACCCATGAATATGTGTATCTTTCCTTCATATCTGAATGTGAATCTGGCTGGGTAAAGAATTCTTGGTGAAGCCTGCAGTTCATTGAGCCTTTTCACAATATCCAACCATTGTTTTTGGGCTCAGAGTGTTTCATCAGAGAAGTCTGCTGTAAATCTTAGAGATGTTCCTTTGTATGTGATTTCCTTCTTTGATCTTGCTGCTTTCAGTATTCTATCTCTATTTTGTCATTTTTATTAAGATGTGTCTTGGAGTATTCTTGTTGGGGTTTCTTTTAGCTGGTATCCTACAGGCCTCTTGGATCTTGAGGCAAGCGTTTTTTAGTTCCAGGAACTTCTCAGCAATGATGGCTTTGACAGTTTCTTCTTCATCAGGGTTTTCTTCTTGCCCTTCTGGGACCCCCAATGATCCGTATGTTGTTTCTTCTGGCTTCATCCCAATTATCTCTTGTTGTCTGTTCGGTAATTTTTACTTTGTAAATCATGGTGTTTCAATAAAAAAGAAAAAAGAATATCCTGATTTGAGACTCACAGACATGGGGGCCGAGCTGCTACTGGCTCTTCCTATGCCCAGCTACTCAAGAGGCACCCGGGAGGGATGGCGGGTTCTGCCCTGGCCCGCCACCCCAGCAGAGCCTCACAACAAGTGAGACGACCCCCACTCTATTAGGGCCTCCATTTTCCACATCCAGACTACCCCCTCGTCAGAACTCCACCCAGTAGACCAGCCTATCACAGCCCTGCTCACCCAGCCCCTTTCGCCACGCAGCTCATCAATAAATGCTGGATTTTGAGATGACTACAAGAGTTTGCTACTTGCACGGCAGAGCCTGGCAAGCTACCTGTGTCGTATTTGATATGCCAAATACCAGTAACAATTATAGACCTCATTCCCATGACCTGATGGAATAGTTTGAGGCTCTTTATGTTCCTGGAGCAGGCAGGTGCCCTTGGGCTCTACTTGCATGAGACAGGTCATATGGAGATGTTACTGGTGCCCGCTCAAGCAAATAGATGATGAACGGGAAGACAGTGATACAGTGATACAGTGATGGAAATCTAGAAAGTAAATAATATTTTCTTTGCTCTTTAATAAATAGCACAAAATATTAACTCCCCAAGTAATATGTATATAGAAAAAAGTTGGAAAAATATAATCTTAAGAAAGATTTTCTCTTGATGAATACTTAGATGCTATTTTGAGGTAAGAGACATGCTGGGTAGAGGAGTCTAACTCAACTGTAAACCCCTTTCTCAGCTGGCTTTGTGAGAAAATTGAAAACTAAGAATAAAAATATTTGTTTATTGCTGAGAAGGAAAATAGGGAAAATGTGAATGAAGAACTGATGGACAGATAAAGGAACTAGATTTAATTAAAGCCCCACATAATTAGTAATACTGCTGCCTATTTGACTGTTCCATTAAAATATTTCAACTACCCTTAAGAGCTCTCCATATACCATGTGAAAAACAGAAATCTAACAAATTTAAAATACAAAATTTGATTAATGTAGTCAATCATGTTGATTAATGACAAAATATTACCATGAAAATAGACACATTTAGTCAATTTTTTTGTGTGTTTATGTTGTCACATCAACAAGCTTATCTTTTTGGGGACAAAAATTCTTATATAAATTCACATACACTTTAGAATATTTTTTGTATACTGATAAAAGTGTTTTTGCTATTAGTAAATTATCATTACCAAATCACTGATACCAAGCAGTGTTTAGGGCTGTTGGAGGAAAGGTTTAGCTATTCTGGGAGTTTTGTTGTTTTGCCCACTCCCGGCTTAATCTATTTAAGCCAAGGTTCATTCTAATGAGACCTCTCTCTATGTAAACACTGCTAGAGGGTGTGGCAGTTACAGAAGTCACCTTGACTGAATAACTTTTGATTTATACATCTACTAAGACTTCTGTGTTTTCTAGATTGGGCACAGCTCCTTTTTATACCCACTGCACCCAACGTGGGACAGTTAGAATTTACCAGGAGACTACCATCCTGGCTATGTTGAGACTATAGGAAAGCTATAGGAAGGATCATACTAGTTTGCTCTAAGCAGGCGAGTGTGACCCTTTCAGTGCACGAGAACAAGATACTCAGAATCAACCTGGTGCAGATAATAATAAGGACCTTGTGGGTACCATCTAGATTACATGAAACTCATGAAATTAAGATGTATTACTATAAAGTAATCAGCCCTCTCTGTAGCCAGTGTTTTACATAAGAGATAATCTCCGATTAGTCCTTGGCATAATTTTTGTTTATACCTGCAATAGGGTGTGGCACTACACTCTGTTTAGAGTTCTTTGTTGACATGAAGCTCCCTGGATTACTTTGGTGTATATAATGGGGACTGACTTGAGGCCCCTTTGGCTTTTGGCTCCCTCAGCTTTCAGCTTTTGGCTCCTGTGGCTTTTGGCTCCTCGGCCTTTTGCTTTTGGCTTTTGGCTTTTTGCTCTTTGGCCTTTTGCTCCTTCTTCTGGGTAGGACTCATCTCAGGTGAGATCCTCTCTCTTTGGTGGGAGACTTAGGCTCTTTTGTATGGTCTAAGTTCGGACCAGAGCTAGAGTTTGTTCATTATATTGGAGTGCTGTGGAAGAGCTTTTGTACTATTAAAAGCCTTTTTTGGAACTGCACCGGACTCTGACACTGAGTTTTCATCTGTCCGCCCGGCGTCCTTGGAGGTAGAAGAGAATTTCTGTCCTGACACTGTCGTGGACCGCAGTGGCATCCCCGACAAGGGCTCTGGGAAAATCCAATTTTCCCATCATTTCAAAGTGAGCTGGTTGTCTCCTCTGACCCAAATATCTTATGTATCTTAGAAATGCTTTTAATAAAAGATGCTCTCTGAAAAAAAATTTCTCCTAATGCATAATATTTGGCGTTTATAATTTTCAAGTTAAAAGTTATGTTAAAAATAAAAAGTATAATTTTATATATATAAAGTACAGAATGTGATCATAGTGCTTTGGTGCATCAGGATTCAATTTTGTGTAAAATGTCACATTGTAAAATGTCAATGTGGTAAGTAATTTTAAGTTACTAGTAAGGTACCTACTAAGTGATTAAATTTAATATAAATTATACTAATAATTATGTTAATTAAATATCATTTAATTTTAATGTTAATTAATGTAAATTTAATGTAGTAAGACCAATAATGAAATTACCTACTAAGGATGGAATTCTTATCTGCATAAATGAGACTTTGTTGCCAAAATTTATATTTTCCACCAAAAGGAACCAAGATTTTTCCCTTCAGAAAATGATGAATTTCATATGAGGGATGAGTAATATACATGTACTGGTGACACATACTATTTTAGCAGAAAGCAAAACAATTTGATGTGGTATGTCAAGAAACCTAGAAACTAGGTTGAAGAGACTCACACTGGTCAGATTGAGGCAACTATCACTTCACTTGTATCACTTTTCTTCCAGTTGTTCATAGATTTGCTCAAGCAGGCACCAGTAACATCTCCATAAGTCTGTCGGAAGACAGTATAGCCCAAGGGCATCTGCTCGCTCCAGGAACATGAAGAGCCTCAAACCATTCCTGAGGCAACTATAAAAATTAAAATAATGACTGCAATCCGCTGCGCGGTTCATCAATAAATGCTTTATTTGGAGGTGTTTAAAAGAGTTTGCCTCCTGCTCGGCAAGCCTGGCAAGCTTCTCGTGTTTTATATGATATGCCAAATTCCAGTAACAATTATATTAGGTCATTCCCATGACCTAATATAATGGTTTGAGGCTCTTTATGTTCCTGTAGCAAGCCGATGCCCCTGGCTCTACTAGCATGAGACAGGACATATGGAGATATTACTGGTGCCTGCTCTAGCAAATAGATGATCAACGGGAAGATCTTGATCATGAGATGGTGATTGTGACTGCAATCAGATGAGGCACACTGATTTTGTAAATTGTCAGTAAGTCTGTAATGATACAAAAATATAAAAGTTATATTCCATACTTGCTTCCAATACTTTTAATTTCAATAAATATTTATATTGAATTGGTTACAGTTCTCACTGCAGTGACTCATCTGGTTGTGGTGTGGCACACCTGATCTCACTGAAGTTTGCAGGTGGAGGGGGATTGTCGGGGAATGCCGCCAGGGTCCCCGACAGTGTCAGGACAGAGGTTCTCTTCTACCTCCGAGGACGCCGGGAGAACAGATGAAAACTCACGAGTCCAGTGCAGTTCCAAAAATGGCTTTTAATAGTACAAAAGCTCTTCCACAGGACTCCAATATAATGAACAAACTTTAGCTCTGGTCCAAACTTAGACCATACAAAAGAGCCTAAGTCTCCCACCAAAGAGAGAGAGGATCTCACCCGAGCTGAGTCCTACCCAGAAGGGGCAAAAGACCAAAGAGCAAAAGGCCAAAAGCCAAAAGCCAAAAGCCAAAAGCCGCAGGAGCCAAAAGCTGAAGGCTGAGGAACCAAAAGGCAAAAGGTGAAGGGGCCTCAAGTCAGCCCTTTATATACACCAAAGTAATCCGATCGGGAGGGGCATGTCAACAAAGAACTCTAAACAGAGTGTAGTGCCACACCTTATTGCAGGTATAAACAAAGGTTATGCCAAGGACTAAGGAGATTATCTCTTATGTAAAACACTGGAGAGAGAGAGAGGGCTGATATAAAGTAATACATCTTAACTTCATGAGCTTCATGTAATCTAGATGGTACCCACAAGGTCCTTCTTATTATTATCTGCACCAGGGTGTTCTGAGTATCTTGTTCTTGTGTACTGAAAGGGTTACTCTCGCCTGCTTAGAGCAAACTAGTATGATCCTTCCTATAGTCTTCCTATAGTCTCAGCATAGCCAGGGTGGTAGTCTCCTGGTAAATTCTAACTGTCCCACGTTGGGTGCAGTGGGTGTAAAGAGGAGCTGTGCCCAATCTAGAAAACATAGAAGTCTTAGTAGATGTATAAGTCAGAAGTTATTCAATCAAGGTGACTTCTGTAAGTGCCACACCCTCTAGCAGTGTTTACATAGAAGAGAAGTCTCATTAGAATGAACCTTGACTTAAGTAGATTAAGCTTGGAGTGGTCAAAACAACAAAACTCCCAGAATAGCTAAACCTATCCTCCAACAGGGGATTACGTATTACATATTTTAGTTGCACTTGCAAATGTCCCCAACAGGGTTTACACTGCTGACAAGAGTGCTAAAACATGCTAAATTGCATTATTCATTTGAGTTTACATACTTAGTCGTGGTGCTTTATAGGCAGATATTGGCAGTGTTTAGAGAGCAGTGTTTTGTGACCTGGAGAATCCCAGATATCAGCTATGTTACGAGTGCACTTGGAAGATCTGGTAGCACTGGAGATAGAGTTGCTGGGCACAGGGCTTCACAGTAGTCACTTTTGTTGCTATGCAACGTACAGGTTTCTTCAGTGTTTAAGAGATGTTTGGTGGCACTAGATTTAACATTGGGATTTAATCCCATATGAGTCTTGCCATTCTGCATAAGATCCTCAAATCCTAAAACTAGGTCGATATTTGAGGGCAAATATTGCAATAAAATTTCCTGGTGGGTTATAATAAATTAATAAATGTATGTTTTTCTGGAGTAAATATCACATTCCAGTCATCTATTGTGTTATCTATTGTATCTATTGTAAGAGATACATTCTATATTGTATTATAATAGATACACTCTATAATAATAATCTATTATATCTATTGTAATAAATCCATTAAATTTTGGTAGCTTAAAACACTAATGATCTCACATGACAGAAGCTGACAACATCAAAGTAAACAAGAAAAACCAGTGCTGGCACAGATGTGGAGAGAAAGGGACTCTAGCTTATTGTTGGTAGGGATTCCCACTGGCTCAACCTGTTCGAATAACAACATGGGCATTGCTCAAAAAACTAGAGACTGAGCTTCCATATGACCCAGCAATACCACTCCTGGGAATATACCTCAGGGGCCCAAAATCACACAGCAGAAAAAAACTTCTGCACTTCTATGTTCATTGCAACACTATCTACAGTAGCCAGAATCTGTGTGATACATCTACATAATAGAATACTAAGCAGCCACCAGGAAAAAATAAATGAAGCCATGAAATTTTCTTGCAAAAGGATAGACATGGAAAATATCATGTTGAGTGTAATGAGTCAGCAGGAGAAGGACAGTCATAGAATGATCACTCTCATTTGTGGGACATAGGTAATAGGTAACAGTGTTAGACTAATACCTAAGGACAGTAGAAACAAATGTTAGGAGGATTGGTCCATAGTTGGAAACTTGTTCAAGTGCTGGGGGAGAAGGCAGTTGGGATACTGAAGAAACCATTATGACAATGACAGTTGGAAATGCCCACTGGATAAGAACTGTATGCTGAAAGTACATAACTGTATTGTAACTATTGCAAACCATAGTGCCCAGAAGGAAAGAGAAAGAGAGATACAGAGACAGAGACCCTTGGAGCTAAAACAAAGAGGGACTAGATAAACATTTAAATCCATTAATTAGATAGACATGTTAATTAGATAAACATTTTAATCTATGTATTATTAGGACTTTTCAAGGAACTTTTAGCTGAGTTATTTTTTAAATGAATCTTTATTAAAAAATACCATGATTGGGGCCAGAGAGATAGTCCAGCAGGTAGGACGTTTGCCTTGCATGTGGCTGGCCCATGCCAGCCTGGGTTTCATCCCGGCATCCCATATGGTCCCCGAGCACCACCAGGAGAAACCCCTGAGCATTGTGGGGTGTGACCCAAAAAAGAAAAAAAAATACCATGATTTACAAACTTGGTCATTATACAGCTGTTTCAAGCATTTAGTGTTCCAACACCACCAGAGACTTTCCCTCCATCAGTAGCCTGTTTCGTTCCAGTTACAACCTTCCCCTTAAGCACATAACAATTTTACTTTGTATTGCTTATTCCAACGAAACTTGAAGATATGGTAAATAGAATGATCAGAAAATAAATCTGTAAGAGCAAATTTCTGATTATTGTGTGATCTCGATCTATGAAAATAAGAAAGTTAAAATCATTTAATACAATATAGTAAAATGCCTATTATCTTTTTGCATATATAAGTTTTCAACTCTAGAATCTACAGTATATTGCATTAAATTTTATTTTATACTTGAATCTTATTATGACAGTGATCATGTTTCACCTGTCATAAATAAAACTTTTAAGCAATTCTATATTAATATATAGTGCAGTCTACATAGAATAGGTAAGAACTACACATGTGAATTTCCCCTTATATTTTATGTAAACACAGTGGTTTACAAAGTTGTTTATGGTGAATTATTATGGGTCTGCAATATTTCAACAGCAATCCAAACTGCTCATTCAGGTCATGGAAATTAAGTCTATTATTGTTACTGTTTTTGGCATATTGAATATGACATGGGTAGCTTGCCAGGCTCTACCCTGTGGGTGGGATACTCTCAGTAGTAGGTATACTATCAAATGTGTGATATAGAAATATCATCTAGGGCCGGAGCAATAGCCCAGCGGGTAGGGTGTTTGCCTAGCACGCATCCAGCTCATGCCGGCCAGGGTTCGATCCTCGGCATCCCATATGGTCCCCGAGCATGCCAGGAGTGATTCCTGAGTGCAGAGCCAGGAATAACCCTGATTGCTGGAGCCGCAACCAAAAAAAAAAAAAAAAAAAAAAAGAAAAAGAAATATCATCTAATAAGTAGACTGTATTTTTTGTTTTATTTTATTTTTTAAAGTATTTTATTATACCACCGTGAGATATACAAATAAAAAGATATACAATTAAAAAGTTCATGTTTGGGTTTTGGTCATACAGTGTTCCAGCACCCGTCCCTCCACCAGTGCCCATCTCCCACCACCAACAGCCCGGTTCCCTCCCCCTTCCCCAGCCCACCTCCATGGCAGATTCTTTATTTCTTTCCCTTTCTCTCTCTTTCTCTTTTCCTTCCCTTCCAGACTATGGATTACAGAACATACATTAAAAGGTTGTCATGTGTATCCTTTATTTTTGTATTTGTTTGAGATTTTAAATTTGTTTTAGTCCCAATTATTCATTAATTAAAAAAAAACTCTTTTTTGATAGGGAAGAAGCTTCTTATATTTAAACAATGCTACAGTCTATTATCTATACCTAAAATAGCACATACCATGATAATGTCAGAATTCTATTTTATCATTATTTTCTTAGCATCTAGTTTTTCTTAGGGCCTGATGTGTTGAAGGAATTTCTCTGCATCACTTAAAACCAATAAACTTTGAGGAAGATGTTAATTATATATAGAAAAACAGATATATTTATATATACATATATAGAAACATGCCTGTTTCTATATATGCATGTATGTGTATGTATGTATGTGTATATATATGTATATATATACATATATATATAAAGTAAAATGCAGAGCAAATGACTTGGTAGTGCCTTATGTTATTTTAGGAGAGGCACTGTAAAGAAGTACTCAGCACAAGTAATTTGATATCACAACCTTTTAAGATGTCTTCTGGTCCTAAGATATTAGAAATATCAACTATAGGCTGATGCTGAGGACAGAAGGTAAGGCTGCATGCTTTGTAGAATGAACCAATGACTTTATCAGATATTAATAGAATCCCAGTTCCAACGTGGTTGTATCAAAATAAAATCCAACTCTATCACTATTAAATATTTGTTAATGGCTTATTTAAACTCTATAATTTTTCTTTATCTTCAGAATGAAAATATTTCTGATGCTTTTCTTGTGAGACTTTTAAGAACTTAAAAAAAAGATACATTATGCGACTGTATTAATCAAAAAAGCTATGTACATACATGTGGTACTTTTTATTTGCGTAGCTATGATGATTCTTTTATGCATGACCTACTTGGATTCTGTATGCTTTCTCACCAGCATCGCCTTGGTTTTCCAGGGTCCAATCCAGACATCCGCATTGCCTTCAGTTTTCACATTTTCCCTTGTCTCCTCACATATATTTGCTCTTTTCTTTTTCAGAACTACTTTTTAAGAGTCATGAAGGTAATGGGTAAGTTCCCTGTAGGATGTCCATTTTCTCACTCTTCTAAAACAGTGTTAAATGGGTTTTTTGAAAAACTCTTACAGATGTGATGTTCCCTTCTTGTTACTCTATTGGGAATGTGATTCCACATGACATTACTGGTGATATTAACCTACGTTAGTCAAAATGGTGCTTGGAGGTTTATCCACTTACAGTAACTGTTTTATCACTTTATCTAGTCTGGAGAAACTTTGGAAATCGATCAATAAGCCACTCTCATGAGGAGAAGTGATTAAGCCTCATTAACTAGTGAGAGGAATTGCCACATGCACTCTTGATAGTTCTTAAGATCTGTCAGGTATAAGTCTTTCATTAATTTTAATGTGCATATGAAGTGATTGAATATCTTAAGTCATTTCCCCAAACTCTTGTAAAATACTGCCACCATCAATAATGCAAGTGGGACTATCATAGACAGTGAGGAACACTGATGCCTGATCTTACAAGCTGTGCTAGACTCCATCGATAAGACAAAAGTGTGTGTTAAGGCGGAAGGTTAGAGGGGAAGCAACATTAGAGTGCTTCATTCTCATGGAGGTGGATCCCTGGAAGTCTACACAAATGACATTAACTCAGGTTGCCAAATAGCCCCAGGTTCCTGTTCCAGTAAAGGTCTCCACTTTCTGCCATACTCTATTGAGTCTGAATTTCTTTTCCTTATGAATCATTAGATATTGTCTTCTGTTGACATGATTCCAGACAAGTCTTCTTTCTGAGTCTCCAAAGAGGTACGTTACCTAACGAATTTATCATGAAGACAGTGAGTTCATGCACGAGAGAGGTCTTTGTTGTGTCTTGAATAGTGTACATGCTGCACAAGGTCCTGACGGATCATTTCTGTCTTAGCTGTCTGTGCCTGTTCCCTTCTTCATATGACCTATTACTTCATCCAGGTGTTCTTTTCTGGATCAGCTCACTGGTCTCTCTCATACCTATCACCAGTCACTTATTTTTCCATCTTTAATTATTTGATTGATTGAGGTTATGTGATCTACAGCACTACTTATGACTGTTTCAACAGACTTAATCTCATTTCTGTGCTTCTCATTCTGTTTGTAGGTGATCACATAGGGCCAGGGTTTAATCCTGTCTCTCATGCTTAAGATCCCTCGTCCAACATATGGAGCCTTTTCTCACATAGATCAGTGTGCTGACCCAGAAAAGAACACCTGGCTGAAGGAAAGGTGTGGAGAAGGGAACAGAATAATGGCAGTTGCTTTTCTCTCTGCTATTACTGCATCCGCCTTCTTCCCTGGGCTCCAGCTCTGCCAGCAGCTTTTGACCATGCAGATGTGCTGTCCCGTGTCTGTGCACAGCTCCACTGTCCCATGCCAGCCTTCTCCCCTTCACTGCACCTTCTCTTCTTCCTCTGCTGAGCGAACATCTTTCTCCTTCATGATGGCTTGCCTGACTCAGATGCAGGCAGTTTGCACTATGCCTCTGTCACTTGGCGCCCTGCTATTGCTCCCATCCTTCCCCACCCCCTCCTTGAATGTGGTACCTGGATCACCTACTGATAGGTCACACAAGATACGCAGCCCCCATGAATGGAGTTACTAAAGATTGTGAGGTTTGCTTGGACAAAATGGCAACCGGGACCAAACAGTGCTTGACTGATGAGACAACACATTCCCAGAATCAGAGATTACCTCGACCCCAGCACAGAAGACAGGACTTATGGCCCACATGGTGTCAGGAAGTTACTAGGCCACATACTATGCTTTCTCACATTGACTCCCTACAGATGATAGGAACGGACCAAGTGCACCCTTTCCACTAGCCTTGGTTCCATTTCCAGCCCATGAAAACTTAAAACTCCTGCTCAGTCTCTCCCAGAGCATGTCTCTACCTCACCACAGGTTCATAGAATACTGGCCGGAGTGCACCACAATAATCTTCTATTCCTTCCCTTTTACTTGTCTCTGTCTTTCCATTGTATGAGCTGAGGTTGGTGATCACTGAGATATCTGCTGGATATGTTCCTAATAATGGAGCCCTGTTGACTCCATGGGAGGGAGTGTTCCTCACATTGTGCATACCTTGTGTTTAGTCATATCACATTTTATTTAAACCAAATTTTAATTGAATAACCATGAATTACACAGTTACAAAGTTGTTAATGATTTAGTTGCAAGTGCATATGATCCAGTATCAATCACTTCACTAGTTATTTTACTTACCTGTGAATGGGGACTTAGTAGAGCTCAAGGTCCTCAGAGCTCCTCTCTGCACGGCCCTGGCCACCTTGTCAGATCTGGTACTTGAGGTCCCCAAGCAGCGGCAGAAGGCTGATAACGCTTGAGCACCACTATTCCGTCAGGCCCTCACATTGCGCTTGACTTGGACCCAGAACCAATGGGGGCCCTGAGTCCCCTAAACACATTCGGGAAGCACCCCTCTAAAAGATAATGTTGCAAACAATATGCCCAGAGCCCATAAACTGAGAGGCTTTAGCCATGTAACACCTACTCCACCTATTACAGCTATTATTCTAGTGCATTATAGAAGACTGAATTTTCTGGCTGCAAAGAGGAGAGTTTATTGTGTTATATTTGGTATTATTCTTGAGCATGTTTTACTAGAAGAATTCTACCAGAGGAATAGAAACAGTAATTGATATATAAAATACAGAAAAAAATTCTTGGAGATATGGTTCTATAAGCTACTGTTGAACTGTGCAATTCATCTGTAAATTACCAAGAATATTCTACCCACCCCTCTCAGAGAGCTCGGCAAGCTACTGAGAGTGTACTGCCCGCACAGCAGAGCCTGGCAAGCTGTCCATCACGTATTTGATATGCCAAAATGAGTAAAAACAATGTTTATTCCCCTATTCCTGAAAGAGCCCTTAAGCATTAAGAAGGAGGAGCGAGGAATGGCTAATAAAATCTCAGAGCCAAACTAGACTGCCAGAACGAAGGACTAAAATGACTCTCTGTACTTTCAATGCATGTATGCTGACATCAAAAGCATATATTGAGGACCTGATGGTGCAAGTACAAAAACTCAAGTATAACATCATTGTTTTTGCCAAGATGTGGAGGTGTCAATTGCATAACACCATTTTTGACACCAGAGAACTGTTCCTCGGAACATGTGACAAAAAGAAGGGTTGGTTGATGTCCTTGTCAAAACGAACCAGTCCATGAGCACTGATTCATTTGAGTGCCTAACAAACTGGATCGGATGGTTACACTCGAAGAGAAGTGGCTTACTGCCAGCAGTTTAATCTTCATTGGCTATGCACCAACATCTACATACAAGGAAGAAAAAATTGAGAAATTCTGCATGGAACTGGAGGAGTTCTATAAAGAAGATCACACCTTCTACCTTTAAGATCATAGTCAGTGATTTTAATGCCAAGATAGGACAGAGATGATCGGTCGAAGAACTCCACATCAGAACACATGGCCTAGAATGAAACAAAAAGGGTGAGAGACTATCTAAGTACATCATGTCGATAAAGAACATTCATTGGAACATTGGAACTCCTTGTTCCAGAAGACTGAATTGAAACATTGGATATGGGAATCTCCTGGTGGACAGTTCCATAATGATATTGACCACATCATGAATATCAAAACCACATCGATGGTTTTGCCTGACCGATGTCACTGTTGTCCCAAAATTCCAAACAGGATCAGACCACCATCTCCTTCAAGCAAAATTATACTTCACAGAACAGGGAGAAAAGGCTTAAAGTTTAAAAAGAGAAATCTTAGAATGACCACCAACTGGGAACAATTTGGCACCATTGCTCAACATGGGAAGATGCCATCATTGATGACATCAATGAATAATACAACTGACTGGTTCAGCACCTTCATCATTGTGCGAAGAGTGTCAAGAGAGAGAAAGACACGAAAGGATGTCTGTCTTAAAAACTCTCATGACCTTTTTAATTGTATATCTTTTTATTTGTATATCTCACAGTGGTATAATAAAATACTTAAAAAAATAAATATATGTATTGCAAAAAAAAAAAAACTCTCAAGCTCATTCGCCAACATGGCAAGGCGTGAGCTTCAGGCAACCAAATGCTAACGTCTTAACTCACAAAGCAGTGTAGAGAAGTGATAAAGGAAGACCTCAAAGAGATGAGAGCAGAAATACTGGCCTATGTAGCAAAGCCGGGAAAAGCATTCTCAACGCCCGTCTGTCCTTGGGCAACTATAAGATCAAGATTACTGCCCTCTGACATAGTGATGGATGGATCACATCTTCCAGAAAAGCAATGGAGAAGATCATCCTAACTTCTACTCATATCTCTTTGATAGCCACGTTCACTGGGCAATACCAAAATCTGCAGGACGGATATGTTGTTCCCAACGTTCTCCCTTCTGAATTCTGACATGCCATTTCATTGGTAAAGAAGCGAACAAACAGCACCTAGCCCTGACAAAGTGAGATGGTGTTGCAGGACTCCTTTAAGGGCCGCTGCATTTGGCTCAAAACATTAGCACAATAAAGGGCCTAGGTGAGGTGCAGGGAGGGATTATCTAAGGACATTTAACACTCCCTGCTTTCCATAACAATGGGAGGAAGGCCTGAGTTGCATGGGTATAAACTAGCCTGTTTTCACTCTCCGCGCTTCTTTAGGGGCTGCTGCGCTGTGAGGCGGTCGCCTGCTTGGGAAGTGTTCTTCTCCTTTCCCAAAGCCGATACACGTGGTGGTCGACATCTTGGCCTACACGTGGCTGGGGTTCTAGCCTGGAATCCTAAGCATCGGGTTTTTCCTTTTGCTGATTTGTATGCCTGAACCTGTGATAAGTAAAGTCTTTTAAAACCTCATCGGATCCCTGAGTGCTCATCCATTCCTCGCCCGGCTTCGGAGGTAGAAGGGAACTCGCTTCCCGGCACTGTCGGGGACCCGGCAAAGCGCCCGACAAGATGGGAACTCCTGAAGAAACTGCCATCAGTACTCATCAATGCACTGACTTGGCTCTTCATATGCTGTCTGAATGCAAGGTGGCCTCACAATGGAAAACCAGCAGGACAGTTCTACTATTCAAGAAGGGAGACATCCACAACATTGGCAATTATCACCCAATCTGCCTTTTGTCTGTCATCTACAAACTGTTCACTCAAGTCTTCTGAACAGTACTGGCAGAACATAAGATGAAGTACAACCATGTGAGCAAGCTGGCTTCCGAAAAGAATTCAGCACAATTGACCATATCCACACAGTCATCAAGCTCATTGAAGTTTGTAGGGAGTTCAAGATTCCGCTCTCTCTTATGTTTTTTGATTTAAAGAAAGCCTTTGATTCTGTTGAGACTGAAGCATTCATCAAAGCCCTAGCCAAACAGGGCGTTCAAACCCAATACATCAAGATCCTTCGTGAGCTGTATTACGGATTCATCATTGATCTCACTATTCTACAAGGAAGTAATCACTGATGTCTGAGGAGGGGTTCAGTAGGGTGATACTATTTCACGAAACTCTTCAGTGCCACCCTTGAGACAATAAGAATGGGAAGATATGGGAGTGAAGATAGATGTTTGACATATACATCACCTTTGCTTCACTGATGACATCATTCTAATAATACCAAACATTAGCCAAGTGGCACAAATGCTGGCTGACTTCAACCAAGAATGTGAAAGGATAGGTCTACAGCTGAATCGCAACAAAACAATGTTCATGAAAAACAAACTAGTTCCAGATGCTCCATTCACTCTTAATGGAAAAAAATCTCTGAATGTAGCAGTTATGTGTACCTAGGTCGAGAACTCAACATGATAAATGACCTAAAACATGAGCTGCGCAGAAGGAAGAGAGTGGTCTGGAATGCCTTCAATAGCATCAAAGAAATAGCAAAACAGGACAAAGAACCTCTGGCTCTGGGCACATCTCTTTGATTCTACTTTTCTTCCTGCATTAATATATGCCTCAGACATGGGCCTATGTAAGAAGGATGAGAATGCTAATCGGGTGTTCCAAAGAGGAATTGAAAGAGCTATGCTTGTAATACCATGCCTCATGCAAGTGAGAGAAGTAAGCCAGAGTTCTGACCTCCATCAATGATCAAGTATCAGGGACGCTGTCTCTTTTGCCAATGTGTCGAAAATCAGATGGGCTGGACATGTAATGCGATTTGTAAACGACTGCTGGACTAGAGCCATTGCCAACTGGATCCCAAGGAACATCAAAGGATCACATGACCGCCCACCTATAAGATGGTCAGACTTTTTTGTCAAGACCCTGAACGAACTGTTTGAGACTCTTCATATTCCTGGAGTAACATCTGTCATTGGGCTATAATGGCACCTGACAGGGACAAATGGAATCGTTACTGGTGCCTGCTTGAGCAAATCAATGAATAATAGGATGTCAAGCGATCAAGTGATGAACAATTTGCTCAGAGAATTATAAAAAACTTTTATAAAAAAGAGTAATCTGTTTTTTTCTCACCATGGAACATGGACACATTATGTTCATTTATGAGAGATTACTAAAATGTTATTACAGGTTATTTCTGTCATGTTTATGTTTTGTTACTTGCGATTGTTTCTTTCACAACATCCCATCCAATCTGCTATGCTGTTTCATCGGTCTTGTAAAATTTTAGATGCTGTGAGAATGAAGGCATGGGCTTCAGGAAGTTCAATAATTTTAATGTGCTGGTAGAGTTGGAGTTAAATTTTTAACTCGGTGGGGATTTGGGGGCGGATATGACTGCTATGGCTTCCAAAAGTACAGGGAGGTGCAGGGTAGTAGCCCAGCCTGACACTGAGAAAAACCTGGAGATTTCAGTCACAAAACCATCATATCTGAATTTTCCAGAAGGTTAGTTTTTTGGTGAGGTTCGTCTGGAAATGAATGTGTTTTCCAGGGTACAGCATCAATTTTGGAGTGTAGGAGCAAGGGATTCATGGACTCTGTTTGGCCAGCACTGGATTGCCCTGGCCCCCTATGGAGTGTCCTGAATGCGAAATATTTTTTGGTTGTTTAGGTAAATCTAGTTGAGATAGTTCAATTCCTCACAGAAAGATCACTTCAAAATTGAATGACTGTTTAAAATTTCATATTTGACATGACTTTTATTCTGAGTATTACACATTAGTAATTTCATATATTTTCTTTTTATATATTCTCTTTATGTTCTGTAAATAAAACCTATAAGCAGTTAATAAAGAAAATACTGAGTTGTTGTTCTAAGAACTTGTGTGCTACTATGAGACACTCAACTCAGTTCCACTTCTCTATTTAAAAATCTAGTAGCCTAAAATTTCTCATTTGTAAATTCTGATAAAAAATGTCTTATAGGATAATTGTAAATACGACGCAAGTTAGTTTTAACCATAGCATCTGATAACAGATACCTAAATTTATAGGTCAGGAATTCAAAGCATATAGTAATGGATAATTAGTTTGTGGATATATAACATTATATGCAGAAAGATGAAGTAATATTTGACCTTGATTATATTGAAATAAATTGTGAAAGAATCAATAATGAATAGTTGTTTATTAATTTTTTTGCATACTCCTTTAAAAGTAGTTTTATTCATATTGATGAATTATACTTTGGTGGTAAATTAATAGGTCTGAAGAATTGGGAAAACTATGTTTAAGGGTCGACAGTTGCAACTAGAAAATTAATATTTTATGGGGATAAATACATAGCAAAGCGATCATAGCTAACAATATTGTTATACATATTTCAGAATTGCTAAGAGACTATATTCTAAATGTTCTCATTACGAAGAAAATTATTATTATGACATAATGGAGTTGCTAGTGGTAATTAAGCAGTAATATAAATCCATCATTTTAACATGCTGTGAAACTTAAGCTTACACAATATTATATGTAAATTAAATGTAAATTAAAATGATAATAGAGAATATTTGAAGGATTTTAAGTATTTTCAGGTCTTTGGCACCTTTGAAATAAGTGCCAATCTGCATAATATAACTTATTAATATATTCTTAGTTAAATAAAGCTGTAAATAAATATCATCATATCTTTTCATCTAGGTAGTAAAGCTATATCAAACTCACATTGAAATGAGTCCCAGAAACTAACACTATTTAAAATGACAAAGGAGAGCTAAAAAACAACAATGAACACTGAATTTTTTCTAAATTACTTTCTTTAAGGTGTAATTTAAACAGTATTATGCATTCTAACTCATAAAGGTTTTACTGCAAATTATATGAGGTAGGTTACTATAATTATTAACATTTTAAATAAGAATGAATTATAATCCGTGCATTTTAAGTAATTTACAGATGTCAAAGTATTAATACATGAGAAACACATCTGCTTCATGTATAACTCAATGAACTAAAGATCACATGCTGAATTATTATATAATATGACACCCATATACAATATCCCAGAAAAAGAATAAGAAAGTTTTCCATAAAGTTAAAAATGAGTAACAAGATTGCTCATGCCTGTCTCAATACTCCACAATGTTTTTATCAGTATGCTTTCTGCCCATGACATAATGAGTGGGGAACTTTGCAACAGACTCAGTGCACATGCCTCCTTGACCTGAAATTTCTCCATATTTATTTTCATGTTTAAATGTTTGTCTAAATGAATGATCACAGTTCTAAAAATGAGTGTAAAATGTGTGTCTAGACAACCTTATAAATTCACGACTGATAGTACAATGTAATCAGTGTATCTATATGATATAAAGACTTGTTTTGTTCTTTTTTTTTTGCTTTTTGGGTCACACCCGGCGATGCTCAGGGTTTACTCCTGGCTTTGCACTCAGGAATTACTCCTGGCAGTGCTCGGGGGACCATATGGGAAGCCGGGATCGAACCCTGGCCATCACAGGCCGGCCACATGCAAGGCAAACGCCCTACCCGCTGGGCTATTGCTCTGGCCCCTTGTTTTGTTCTATAAACCATAAAGACTTGGTTGATTGCATAGTTACTCTAGTGCACAGCCAACAGGATTCTGGATGAGTTAGGTACAAGCAATATTTAGGATGTAAATGTGAATTTAGCTACTTCTATCCTTATCGTACAGCTGCCTTCATAGGAATATAAAAATCCTTTTCCTTTAATTCTTACATAGTATCACTTTTTTTCTTTAATTCTTACATAGTATCTCATTATTTCAATAGTTCAGAAATGGCCAAAAATGGTATTAGGGCAGAAAAATTTGTTCAAAGTGAGATTACAAAGATTTCCCAAAAAAGTGACATAGAATAAAAATCTAATTTATTATAAAAATTGAGTTAAATATGAATTTAGTTCCTACATGAAATGAGCATAAATGAAATTATCATATGTTATCTAATCCTAGCCATTCCTCCCATACTACTTAAACTTCCTTTAGGGGATTAGCCAGTTAAACCCATAATGTCAATTACTAGATAAACTACATTTCATGGCTCTTTGTGTTTGTCTTTATTGTTAGAGACCAAATCCCTTTCCCCAGGGTTTGTTTAAAAAAAAAATACCTATATTATGCTTGCAGCATAGACAAGGAAATTGCCATGAAAGTTGTGAAAAATTAAGTATATATATATATATATATATACTTAATTTAAAATATATATACTTAATTTAAAGTATATATATACTTACTTAATTTAAAGTATATATATAGTATATATATATGCTTAAGTATATATACTTAAGTATACTTATATACTTATATATATATATCTTAAGTATATATATATATATGTATATATATATATATATAAATCATATAAATAAATGTTCATGGGAACTCACAGTTCCAGAAGGCTGAAGCGAAACTTTGGACATGGCAATCTCCTGGTGTACAGTTCCACAATGAAATTGACCACATCATCTTCAATCAACGGTTTTGTCTGACCGAAATCGCTGTCGTCCCCAAATTCCAAACAAGATCAAACCACCGTCTCCTTCGTGCAAAATTCTACTTCTCAAAACAGGGAGGAAAGGCTGCAAAGTTTAAGAAGAGAACTCCCAGAAGGACCACCAACTTGGAACTCTTCGGCACCATTGCAGCAACATGGGAAGATACAATCATTGACGACATTGGTGAAGAATACAACCAACTGGTTCAGCACCAGTTGGTCCATGATTGTGCGAAGAAAGCTGAGAGAAAGACACAAAAGGACGCCTGTCTTCAGAATCTCTCGAGCTCATTTGCCAACGTGGCAAGGCACGAGCCTCAAGCAACCAAATGCTAATGTCCAGCTTGCAAAGCAGTGCAGAGAAGCAATAAAAGAAGACCTTAAACACAGAAGAGCAGAAATACTGGAAGATGCAGCAGAAGCTGGGAAAAGCATTCACACCTCCTGCCTGTTCTTCGCCAACTATAAGACCAAGATGACTGCCCTCTGATGCCCTGATGGATCTATCACATCTTCCAGAAAGACAATGGAGAAGATTATCCATGACTTCTACTCAGATCTCTTTGATAGCCATGTCCACCTGACCACATACCAAATTCCACAGGATGGATATGTCATTCCCAACGTTCTCCCTTCTGAAATCCAACATGCCATTTCGTCGTTAAAGAAGGGACAGCACCAGGCCCAAACAAAGTCAGACATGAAGAACTGATAATCTGCCATCGGTAATCATCAATACACTAGCTCGGCTCTTCATACACTACCTGTCCAAATGCAAGGTACCCTCCCAATGGAAAACCAGCAGGACAGTTCTACTGTTCAAAAAGGGAGACATTCATGAAATCGGCAACTATCGCCCCATATGCCTGTTTTCCGTCATCTACAACCTGTTTACACGAGTCATCCTGAACAAGATTGGCAGAACACTAGATGAAGGAAAACCATGAGAGCAAACTGGCTTCCGGAAAGGATTCAGCACAATCGACCATATCCACACAGTAACCAAGCTCATTGAGGTTTGTAAGAGTATAAGATGCAGCTCTGTCTCACTGTCATTGATTTAAAGAAAGCCTTTGATTCTGTGCAGACTGAAGCAGTCATTGAAGCCCTAGCCAAACAGGGTGTTCAAACCCAATACATCATGATCCTTCGTGAGCTGTATTACAGATTCATCACCAGGATCTCACCATTCTACAAGGAAGTGATCATTGATGTCAAAAGAGTGGTTTGACAGAGTGATACCATTTCGCCAAAACTCTTCAGTGCTGCCCTTGAGAACATCATGCGACGATTAGAATGGGAAGGAATGGGAGTGAAGATAGACGGTCGGCAACTACACCATCTCCACTTCACTGATGACATCGTTCTAATAACACCAAACATTAGCCAAGTGGCACAAATGCTGGCTGACTTTGACGGAGAATGTGGAAAGATAGGTCTATAGCTGAATCTAAAGAAAAATATGTTTATGAAAAATGAACTAGTTCCAGAGGCCCCATTCTCTCTCTTGGAACAAACATCTCTGAATGCAGCAGTTTTTGTGTACCTAGGTCGATTAGTCAACATGATGAACGACCTAAAATCTGAGCTGCTCAGGAGGAAGGGAGTGGCATGGAATGCCTTCAAAGACATTGAAGAAATAGCTAAAAGGACAAAGAACCTCCGGCTCTGGGCACATCTCTGTGACTCCACCATTCTCCCTGCATTAACATACGCCTCAGAGACCTGGGCCCTACGAAAAGCAGGATCAGAATGCTATTCGGGCCTCCCAGAGAGGAATCGAAAGAACTATGCTTGGAATATCATGCCTCACTCAAGTGAGAGAAGAAATCGGAGTTCCGACCTCTGTTGCTATTCCAGAATCTGGACGCTGTCTCATTTGCCAAGGCATCGAAAATCAGATGGGCTGGACATGTAATGCGATTTGAAGATGACCGCTGGACTAGAGCCGTTACCGACTGGATCCCACGGGATGTCAAAAGATCACGTTGCCGCCCACCTACAAGATGGTCAGACTTCCTTGTCAAGACCCTGAACAAACGGTTTGAGGGTCTTCATATTCCTGAATTAACCAGATGCCATTGGGCTACATTGGTACGTGATAGTGTCCAATGGAAATGTTATTGGCGCCTGCTTGAACAAATTGATGAATAACGGGATTCAAATGATCAAGTGATATAAATATAATTGTGTGATATAAAGTTAAACCAACTCTGATATGTATATATTACATATATGCATTTATAACATATATTACATATATAATTCTATATATTATATATATAATTCTATATGTTATATATAATTTATATGTTATATATAGAATTATATATGTAATATATAATATATGTTAGATATATTAGGTATATATATTAAATTTTTATATATTATATATATGTTACATTTATACATATATATTACATATATTTATACATATCACATATATGCATATCACAGCTTGTATTGGGGAACTTAAACAAAAAATGAATACTCAACCAGAGACTTTTAAAATCCAATGGAAAATTTTTATCTCCCAAACATTTTGAAATGCCGGCCAGTTACTCATATAATTTTGACTGAATTTCTTTTACTTCATTAGCACCTACATTTCTTTTCATTTAAAAAATTAAAATTAAAAGACATAACGTCAAGTTTTCAACCCACACATGGCTTTAATTTAATATAAAACAGAAAATGATTTTCTTACTGACTACTTGTCAAGCATACTATAATGTAATGTACAATTACGAAATGAAACCTTATAAATACTGAAAATGAAGTTACATTATCATGGTTTACTAATTTAACCTTATTAAATTAAAGTGAATGTAACAGGGACTGGCACAATCGTATAAGAGGTAGGGCATTTACCTTGCACACATCCAACTGGGGTTTGATACCGGCATCCCATATTGTCTCCCAGGAATAACTCCTGAGTGCAGAGCCAGGAGTAAGCCCTGAGTAACCCCAGGAGCAGCACCTCATTGGATGTGACCTAAAAAAGAAAAAAAAGTGAACAGAACAATTACAAATTTATTTGTAGACAAATACAAGAAAATGAAGTTATGATCAATATTCCTGAAAAATATAGATGCAAAAGCTCACAATTATTGCTAACAAATATTAGTAAAGTAAATTTAATAATTTATTGAAAGGATCATATACTGTGATCAAGTAGAATTTTTCTAAGATGCAAGGATACTTACATGAAAAGCAATAAAGGCATTAAATCAAATTAGTAGAATTAAAGACAAAATAACATGAGTTATGAAACACCCTTTCATTATTTAAAATATACTAAAAAATGGGGGTATACTAAGAATGTTCCTTCAGCATAATAAAGGTCATATACAACAAAGCTACAGCTAACATAATATCCAATGGCAAAGAGTGAGATTTTTTTTCTTCTATAAAAACAGCAAGGATACCTACCTATACTCACTATTCCTCTTCAGTTTACTATTAAAATTCCAGTCAGAACACTAAAATAACAAAGATAATAATATCGAAAAAGAAGTAAAATTGTCTGTTTTTAATGATTTAATCTTAAATACAGAAAACTCTTAAAATTCCATGCAAATACTATAATTTTATACTTTAAAATGAGATTAATAAAGTCTTGGGATAAATAATTTTAAATATATGCTTGCTTTTATACAACTAATAATAAATCATCAGAATAAGATTGATCTATTTACAATTGAATAAAGAATGAGAAGCCATGTGGCTTCCCAGGCGGTATGGCACAAGATGGCAGCAAATAGAGAGCCCCCTCCTCAGCTCCAGGTGCTGAGACGAGTGCTCAGGTGAGAGTGAACATCTGTATTTTCAGAATTGAGAAAACTGGCAATGGAATTCAAACTGTCACCTCAGGACCTGCTCTAATACATAGCCCCTTCCCCCAGGTAGACCAGATGTGGGGTGGCAGTGTGGTTTCCGATCAGAGGCCACTCACATGGCCACCAGTTAATCTCCTCCCTCATATTGCATTGACCTACATCTTGGCCTTTGATACCGAACTCTCATGAAAACTCACAGAGATAACAGTGAACACAGAATCAATACAACCCCAATCTAAAACTAGCAGAAAGTTCAAACTAAAGAACACATCTTCCGAATCAGCATGAGGCCCCATACAAGTTACCTAGCAGTGCCAAGGAGGAAGGTAATATCTTTAAAGGGGAAAGAAGAGACTACTACCTACTGAGCTCCCAGAGTCCTAACTGGCAGTGAGAGGGGGACACTCATAGTGCACCGGAAGGATCAACTTCCAGACTACCATGGCATCATGGGGAAACAATGCAGATCCCCATACTGAGGAGTGGATGAAAGAGAGCCCTGAAACCTCAACAGGAATACCCAAATATATAATCTTTATGATAAAAATTCAGAGATGAAATGGTGAAAGTGTTTAATGAGCTCCAAGAAACAGTGGAATGAACATCCAGTAAAATAAAGAAAGATGTGAAAGAAACAGTGGAATGGACAGCATTAAAGTACAGGAAGCAATGAGAGCAGAAATAAGAAAACTACAAACAGAAGTCTCATTAATAAAACATTTGGTAGATGAAATTAAAATATCAATGTGTGCCCTCAATAATAAAATGACATCAGCTGAAGAGAGAATCAGTGAGCTTGAAGATGAGCTGCAGAAAGCATTTAGGCAACAAAAGAAGTTGGGTAAAACATTAAAATGGCTGAAGGACAGGCAAGAGAATGATGGGATGAGCTCAAGAGGAACAATTTAAGATTCATCAGAGTCCCAGAGGGACAGGGAGGCAACCCTCATGAGGTAGCAACAGTTACAGACATCATTGCTGAAAAGGTTTTGGAGCTGGAGAATGCAGGCATTCAAATTTAAGAAGCTTGAAGGGTACCTGCTAAAAGCAACTCAAAAAGACTCTAACACATATCTTAATCAGAACTATGAATGCCATATTAAATACCCAATACAAACAGAAAATTCAAAGAAAAACTTACATACAAAGGAACATCTCTTATATTTATAATATACTTTTCAGATGAAACCATCCAAGCCCCAAAACAGTGGTAGGATATACTGAAACAGCTCAATGAAATTTAGACCTTTCCAAGAACACTTTAATCTGCTAGACTTTTTGTTAAGATTTGAAGGAATGATACACATCTTCATGGATTAACTACAACTCAGGAACTTCATATACTCAAAACCAACTCTAAAAGAAGGACTGAAGGGGCTAATGTAAGATAAGACAATCTGGCCCCCAAACACAACAAATTTATGCAGAATGATGGCATAAAACCCCATGACAATAACCTCCCTCAATGTCAGTGGTTTAAACAAAACCATTAAGAGAGCAGCAAAATAAATTAAAAACTGAATCCAACAACCTTCTGCCTACAAAAAACACATTTGAACAGTAAGAGCAAACACAGACTCAAAGTCAAAGGGTAGAAAACAATTCTTCAAGCAAACAACTCCAAAATTTCAGGCTAAAAATGGTTAGAAAGGACAGTGAAGATCATAATTTAATAATCAAGAATCTTCAGGAAGAAGTTACACTCCAAAACATATATGCACCCAATGAAGGATGAGCAAAATACTGAAAAAAGAACCTGCTAATAGAAGTGAAGGGAGCACATTGACAACAACACAACTGTAGCTAGAGACATCAACACTACCTTGTCACCTCTTTATAAATCAACGAGACTATTCCACTGAATATACACAAAGAGACTTAAGTGATAAACTCTAAATATCTGCAGGGCTAGCCATAATGTGTAAAATAAGAGGGAGAGAGATGCAGAGACAGTGAGAGAGATAGAGAGAGAAAGAGAGGAAACTGGGGTACCTGCTATTAAAGCGGGTGGGGGGGACGGGAGGGGAGGGGTACATTGGTGGTGGAAATGGGGCACTGGTGGAGGGATGGGTGCTGGAATACTGTATTACCAAGAACCAATTATGAACACCTTTGTAATTGTGTGTTTCACGGTGGTATAATAAAAAAATTAAAAAAAAAATAAATAAAAAAAAAAGAAAATTTATCAGTAAAAAAAAATAAATAAATAAATCAACGAGACTAAAACTAGGGAAGCAATACTGGTTTTAAAGGAAGAAATATGAGATGTGACTATTAGATATATTTAGGATTTTTCATCCCAATAAACCAAGTGCACATTTATCTCCAGCACACATGAAACATTCTCCAAGACAGACCACATGTTGGGCCACAATAAAATCAAAATGATAGAATTTGCATCAACTATCTTTTCAGACTATGATGCACAGAAAATAGAAACACAAGATGGATGGAACCATAGTACAGCAAATAGGGCATTTGCTTTGTCTGAGGGAAACCTCATTTCAATCCCCAGCATTCCATATGATCCCCCAAACACTGCCAGGAGGAATTCCTGAGTGTAATGACAGCAGTAACCCCTGAGTATAGACAGGTATGACCCAAAAAACAAAAACAAAAAAGAAACACACAGAAATGGAGAATAAAATAAAAAAACTTGAATAATCAATGACTCACTAGTGAACAACAAATGAGTCATAGAGAAAATCAAAGAAGAAATTAAAAGATTCCTGGAAACAAATGAGTATGAGGACACAAGCTATGAGAACGTGTGGGACACAGCAAACACAGTGTCAGAGAAAAATTTATAACTCTGTAAAGTGTTCATCAGGAAGAAAGGGCCACATTAATAATTTGACTTCACAACTTAAGATCTTAGAAAATGACCAATAAAAAGGAGCTCAAATCAGGCAGAAGAAGGAAATGATAAAACTTAGAGCAAATATCAAGAAGTTGGAATCCCAAAAAATCTATCCAAAAGGTCAATGAAATCAAGCTCTGTTTTTTTTTAAAAAATAAACATTGATTTATTTTTCACTAGCAATACAGAGAGAGAGAGAGAGAGAGAAAGAAAAAGAGAGAGAAAGAGAGAGAAAGAGAGAGATACCTAATAAACCAAATATGGAAAGAAGTGAGGCATCACAACAGAAATGACAGAAATTCAAGAGATCATCAGAGATTACTTTGAGAGTCCATATGCCATGAACAAGAGAACCTAAAAGAATGGACAAATTTTTGGATTCCTATAACCTCCAAGGTAGAACCAAGAAGACTTGGGATACCAGAACAGGCCAATCACGATCAAGGAAACAGTAATCAAAATTCCTTCCAAGAACAAAAGCATAGGTCCAGATAGATTCATTAGTGAGTTGCTCCAAAACTTTAAAGAGGATCTTTTGATAGTCCTTCTCAAGCCTTTCCAGGAAACTGAAGAAACATAAACACTCCAAAACAGATTCTATGAGGCACATATCACCCTGATATTCAAAACAGATAGGTACATTACCAAAAAAAAAAAGAAAATTACAAGCCAATATTCCTTATGAGTACAGATGAAAAAATCTTCAACAAAAAACTAATGAATAGAATCCAGCGACTGATCAAAAGTTCTATTTGTCACTTGGCACTTGTCTCTTGTTGTACATCAATTTGCTTGAGTGGGCATCAGTAACATCTCCATACATCCTGTCACATGCTAGTGTAGCCCAAGGGAATCTGCTCATTCCAGGAACATGAAGAACCTCAAACCATTCCTTCAGGTCATGGGAATGAGGTTTATAATTGATACTGTTTTTTGGCATATCAAATACAACATGGGTATCTTGCCAGGCTCTGCCATGTGGGTGGGATACTAGTAGGCTCTCATCTCGTGCTCTTATTGATGAACTGCGAGTCAGGAAAAGATCAGCTTTTCTGCTGGGTGGAGCTCTGACGACCTGTGGAGTCTGGATGTTGAAAATGGCAGTCTGATATTGAGATCTTTAATCCACTTTGATCTGATTTTTGTGCATGGTGTTAGACACAGGTCCAAATTCATTTTTTTACATGTCGCTGCCCAGTTTTCCCAACACCACTTATTGAAGAGGCTTTCCTTACTCCATTTTAGACTCGTTGCACCTTTATCAAAGATTAAATGATCATGTGTTTGAGGTTGGGTGTCAGGATACTCAATTCTATTCCATAGGTCCACGGGTCTGTTTTTATTCCAATACCATGCTGTTTTAATTACTACTGCCTTGTAGTACAGTTTGAAGTTGGGTAAGGTGATGCCTCCCATCTTCTTTTTCCCGAGGATTGCTTTAGCTATCCTTGGGGGTTTATCGCTCCATACAAATTTCAGGATTGTTTGGTCAATTTCTTTGAAGAATGTCATGGGTATCCTCATAGGGACTGCATTGAATCTGTATAGAGCTCTAGGGAGTATTACCATTTTGACAATGTTGATTCTCCCCATCCATGAGCAGGGAATGTGACTTGAATCCATAAAGTACATTGAAGAAAATATAGGAAAAACCCTCCATGACATTGAAGCTAAAGGCATCTTCAAAGATGAAACATCTCTAACAAAGCAACTAGAAGAAAAGATAAACATATGGGACTACATGAAACTAAAAAGCTTCTGCACCTCAAAAGAAACAGTGACTAAGATACAAAAGCAGTCCACAACACAATACTCATCTGATAAGGGGGTTAATATCCAGGATATATCAGGCACTGGTAGAACTTTACAAGAAGAAAACAAACAACCCCATCAAAAAATGGGGGAGAAGAACAGAAACTTCAGCAAGGAAGAAATTCGAATGGCCAAAAAACATATGAAAAAATGCTCATCATCACTAATCATCAGAGAGATGCAAATCAAAACAACAATGAGATACCACTTTACACCACAGAGACTGGCACATATTCAAAAGAGCAAGAACAACAAGTGCTGGCGTGGATGTGGGGAAAAGGGAACACTCATCCATTGTTGGTGGGAATGCCGGCTGGTACAGCCTTTCTGGAAAACAATATGGACTTTCCTCCAAAGACTAGAAATTGAACTCCCATTTGACCCAGCCATACCACTCCTGGGAATCTACTCTGGGAAACCAAAAATACGCAGCAGAAACACCATCCCTACTTTTATGTTCATAGCAGCATTATTCACAATAGCCAGAATCTGGAAGCAACCCGAAGTGCCCGAAAATAGATGACTGGATAAAAAGCTCTGGTACATCTACACAATGGAATACTATGCAGCTGTTAGGAAAAATGAAGTTATAAAATTTGCCTACAAATGGATGGACATGGAGAAGATTATGTTGAGCGAAATTAGCCAGAAGGAGAGAGACAGTTACAGAATGACTGCATTTATCTGCATAACATAAATATATAGGTACATATTATGATACCAATATCCAAGGTCAAGTGAAACATACATCAGGAGGTCCTGTCAAAGGTGGAAATTATCACAAACGTGTGGGAGTCGAGAGGCTAGGTAAGACAGAAAATGGAACAGTGCGCTAACAATTGTGAGGGTACTAATGCCAACCTACAACTGAGCATTAAATAGAGGCAAAAAGGATACACATGACAACCCTTTAATGTATGTTCTGTAATCCATAGTCTGGAAGGGAAGGAAAAGAGAAAGAGAGAGAAAGGGAAAGAAATAAAGAACCTGCCATGGAGGAGGGGGAGGGGGAGGGAGCCGGGGACGTTGGTGGTGGGAGATGGGCACTGGTGGCGGGATGGGTGCTGCTACACTGTATGACCAAAACCCAAATATGAACTTTTTAATTGTATATCTTTGTAATTTTAAAATAAAAAAATAAAAAAAAAAAAAAAAAAGAAAATGGCTGGCAGTCTTCATGGTGTGGAAGTTCCTCTGGCTTTTTGTGAGGTGCTGCTGGGATGTCAGGCCAGGGCTAGACCTGCCTTCCTTCCCGGCACTTCCTGGTTAGCTGTGCACAGGGAGAGCCAGTAGCAGCTTTGCCCCATGTATCTGAATCTCTGGATCAATTAGTAGACTCAATTCGACTAATTGTGGGAAATATTAACAACAGACTAGAACTAAGGGTTGACTTTACACAAAGGGATTTACATGATAAACCCTAAATGTCTGTAGGGCGAACCACAATGTGTAAGAGGAGAGAGAGAGAAAGAGAGAGAGAGAGAGAGAGAGAGAGAGAGAAGTAAAGGAAAAGTGCTTGCTATAGAGGCAGGGTGGGGAATGGGGAGGGAGATATTTTGCTGCCATTGGTGGTGGGAATAAGGCACTGGTGGAGGAGCTGGCACTGGAATAATGTATGACTGAAACCCAATCATGAACATTTTTGTAATTAGGTATAGCACAGTGATATATCAAAAAAAAAAGAAAAAGATCATATATCATCACCAAGTAGGATTCATCCCAAGGAATGAATAATGGCTTAATATTTGCAAGTGATTCAACAAAATACATCTTAACAATAAATGAAAAATAAAAAAGCATATGATCATATCAATAGACACAGAGAAAGCATTTGTCAAGATCCAGCAACCATTCATGATAAAAACTCTCCACAAATTGGAAGTTGAAAGAACTTTCCTCTACATAGTTAAAGCCATCTACCACAAGCCCACATCAAGCATTATTTTCAATGAGGAAAAACCTAAAACCCTTCTCCCTAACTTTGGGGATAAGACTAGTTTGCCCACTGTCACCACTTATTGAATTGAATACTAAAAGTATTTGCTATAGCAGTTCAGGAAGAAAAAGAAATTAAGGGCATCCAGATAAGAAAGGAAGGATTCAAGTTCTCACTGTTTACAGATGACATGATAGTATAATTAGAGAACCCTGAATTCTCTACCAAAAAGCTCCTAGAAACAAAGGATCTGTATAGTAGAGTGACAGATTACAAAATCAATACACAAAAGACCACTGCTTTACTATATGCAAATAATGAAAGAGAAAAAAAAAGAGAAATTAGGAAAATGTCCCATTCACAATCATGCCTCACAAAATTAAATACCTTGGAAAAAGCTTAACTAGGGATGTAAGGATATGCACAAAGAAAACTATAAAATATTACTTTAAGAAATAAAAGATGTGGGCCAGAGCAATAGTCCAGCAGGTAGGGTGTTTGCCTTGCACACAGCCGACCCGGGTTTGATTTCTGGCATCCCATATGGTCCTCCGAGCACCCCCAGGAGTAGTTTCTGAGCGAAGAGCCAGAGGTAATACCTGAGCATCGCTGGGTGTGACCCTAAAAATAATAAAAGAAAGGAAAGATATGAGGAAATGGACAGACATGCCTTGCTCCTGGATTGGGAGAATTAATATTGCCAAAATGGTGATACTCCCCAAAGCATTATATAGATTCAATGCAGTTACTATGAGGACACCTATAACATTTCTCAAAGATAATGATCAATTATTTCTGAAAATCATATGGAAAAATACATGTACATGCATTGCTAAAGAAATTCCTGGAAAAAGTAGATGGAAGGTATCACCTTCCCCAATTTCAAACTGTACTAAAAAGCAGAATAATTAAAAAAGCATGACATTGGAATAAAGACATACCCACAGACAATGGAATAAAGTTGAATATTCTGATCACTATCTATCGCTATCACTATCTTCCCGTTAATCATCTATTTGCTACAGCAGGCACCAGTAATATCTCCATATGTCCTGTCTCATGCTAGTAGAACCCAAAGGCATCCACCAGCTCCAGGAACATAAAGAGCTCTCAAACAATTATATTAGGTCACGGGAATGACCTCATATAAATGTTACTGGCATTTGGCATATCAAATACTACACGAGCAGCTTGCCAGGCTTGCTGTGCGGGTGGCATACTGTTGTAGTCACCTCTAAATAAAGCATTTATTGATAAACCGCGTGGCCGCTAACGGCCACGCAAGCTGGGCTGTGATAGTCTGGTCTGCTCGGTGGAGTTGTGACGAGAGGGAAGTCCGGATGTGGAAAATGGCAAGCCCCATGAGTAGGGGAGGGTGGTCTGGCTTGTTGTGAGGCTCAGCTGGGGTGGCAGGCCAGGGCTAGAACCCGCCATGCCTCCCGGGCACCTCACGAGCAGCTGGGCACAGGGAGAGCAAGGGAGCAGCTCTGCCCCATATCTGAGAGTCTCTGGTTCAGCATACTTGGGCCGGATTGAAAAAAAAAATCTGCTGCAGGGTGGCTGTCGATGATCCGGGCTGTGATAGTCTGGTCTGCTGGGTGGAGTTGTGACGAGAGGGAAGTCCGGATGTGGAAAATGGCGGGCCCCTTGAGTAGGGGAGGGTGTTCTGGCTTGTTGTGAGACTCAGCTGGGGTGGCACACACTCCTGATGCACACACTCCTGATGCACAAACTCAAATATTGTGATTACTTAATCTTTGATAAAGGAGCAAGAAATATGAATCCAAGGACAGAAAGCCTCTCTAACAAGTGGTGCTGGGAAAACTGATAGCTAATATAAAAATTGAACTCAGACCTTTAGTGCCATGCACAAAAGTCAGATAATATAAATTAAAGACTTCAATATCAAACCTGAATCCATAAGGTACAAGAAAGAACACATAGTCAAAACTCGGGTCAAGACACTGGAGCAAAAGACATCTTCAAAGATCAAACCCCACTGATCAAGTAAGTGGAGGCAAAGATAAACAAATGGAACTACATTAAACTAATAATTTTCTGTACCTCAAAAGAAATAGTGACCAAGATACAAAGTCAGCCCATGGAATAGGAAAAATTATTCATACAATACCCATCTGATAAAAGGCAATATCGAAGGTACACAAGGAGTTGGTATAACTTAACATGAAAAAAAATCCAACCCTGTTAAAAATGGGCATAAGAAATTAACAAAATGTCCTCAAAGAAGAAATTCAAATGGCCAAAAAGCATATGGAAAAATGCTCTTTATCACTAACCACCAGGGAGATGCAAATCAAAACAATGAGATACCACCTCCCAACACAGAGACTGAAACATACCCAAATGAACAGGAACAACCAATGCTGGTGTGGATGCTGTGAAAAACGGACCCTCACTATTGTGAGAATGTTGACTGGTCCAGTCTTTTTGGAAAACAATATGGACATTGAGCTTCAGATAACCCAGAAATACAACTTCTGGGAATATACCTTGTGATCCCCAAACACACAGCAGAACGCCATCTCTAATTCTATGTTTGCTGCAGCAGAATTTTCTAATTCTATGCTCATTGCATTCACAATAGCCAGAATCTGTAAACAACCTAAATCCTGGTAACAGATGACTGGATAAAGAGACTATGGTACAACAACGCAATAGAAAACTTGGAATACTATGCAGCTGTTAGGAAAAATGAAGTCATAAAATTTACCTATAAGTGAATGGACATGGAGAGTATTGTGCTGAATGAAATGAGTCAGAAGAAAAAGGACAGATAAAGAATGACTATATTCATTTATTGTATATGTATTAAAAATAGTACTGAACCAATATCAAAGGCCAAAGAAGAAGGAGTCAGGAGGACTCATCAGTGATTGGAATCTACCACAATCGTGTGGGGAGCAGAAGGAAGGAAAGATACAGAATAGATCTGTGTGATAATAATATTTGGGAATGGTCATGCTGGATTAGAACTAAGTTTTGAAAGTATCTAAAGAAATATGCATGATAAACTTTCAGTATCTGTATTGCAAACCACAATGTACAAAAAGGAGAGAAAGAGAGAGATAAAAAAAATTCCTGCCATAGAGGAAGGGGTTGGGGAGGTGGGGGACATAGGTGAGGTGGATGGGAAGGAAATTGGGGATATTGGTCCTGGGAAACGTGAACTGCTGGAGGGATATATGTTGAAACACCATATGGCTGAAACCCAATCATGAACAACTTTGGAATGATCTATCTCTTGGTGAATCAACTCAAAAAAATTATATATATATATACACATACATCTATACACATATATACATATATAATTCTAACCAAGGAAATAAAAAAATCCATACACTGAAAAGTGTAATAATTGAAATTGGAGAAGCTCCAAGTGAACGAAAAGTTATTTTTAAAAATAGTAAAAATGATGGCTAGAAAGATAGTGTAGCAGGCAGGGTGCTGGCAGTGCATGCGCACCCACTCAGGATGGATCCCTAGCATGCCATATGGCACTTAAAGTTTATCTGGAGTGATTCCTAAGTGCAGAACCAGGAATAACCCCTGAGCACTGCCAGGTATGGCTCAAAACAAAAATAAGTGAAACTTTATATTGAGCCACAAAATTCCACACCTAGTTATTCCCGGAAAAATAATTCTTAAGTAATTATATTCGCGACTTCAAATATATTAAAATCTATACTAATCAGAATAATATGACTTTAGCACTGAACAGATATTGATCAATGGAACAGAAATCTGAATGCAAAATTAAGCCCAGCCATGTAATGTCAAATTATTTTCAACAAAGTAGGCATGAACATACAGTCTGAGGACCAGTGTATCAAATAACTAGTATTGGAAAAACTTGATAGCCACACATAAAACAATTAACCTGAACCCTTAGTTAAGAGGACATACAAAAGTAAATATTAAAAAGATTAAAGAGTATCAGCAAGACTACTTAAACTTTGAACAGAACATTTAGTATTTGCCTTGTACTACTTAGAATCTGCCCTGGCCATATCCTAGGAAGTAAATGGGTCCCTGAGCACCTCTCAGTGAAGGACAAGTAGCCCCCTCACCACTGTGCCGAAGCAGGTTCTCCTAGCTGCACCCTAGCACTGAACCATCAGGTCTGTAGTGCTGGACTGAGCACTGCTGGCAATGGTGCCTTGCCCCTGGCACTACCCCTACCTTTAATGAACTAAAGACCTAATTAATATAACATTGAAAATCAAGAGAGTTCTACAAGAAAACCTAACATGTAAGTGCCTTGCATGGGTATTTGAAATACTATTTTGGATTGTAATTTGGATATTGGCAATGATATATCTTCCCATAGAAGAAAGGGTAATACAATTGAAAACAAGAAGTGGGACTACATAAAACCCAAATGGTTCGATACAACAAAAAGCTAGAATTGTGCTTACCAGGAAATTTTTACAACTAAACTGCCAGCGAATGAATCAGGAAGACTGAAATCTTCTGTACTATCTCAGTTCTTGCAAAGTCCCTGCAATATGGATGAAGCTAGAGGTAGGGTATTATGTTCAGTAAAATAAGTCAGAAGGTAAATATCAAATGATCTCACTCATATGGGTTATATAAAACAGCAAGGATTTGGCAGTATTAATCACAAAGTCTTGCTTGATAATCTCAGTTGTCAAGATCCAAGGCTTTGTTGTTAAACATTGTTCATTCTCTTACTTTGTTATATGTCCCATATGAGTGAGATCTTCTGTTTTTTATCCTCCTCTGACTCATTTTGCTCAACATGGCACCCTCCTAACTTCACTCATGTTGCTGCAAAAGGCAAAGACTTCTCTTATCCCATTGTGTGCCTACCACTATTGCTTTATCCATTCTGTCATTTCACATTTGGATTGTTTCCATATTTTGTCTATTGTACATTAATTATTTATGTATTTTAATATGTTTGTATCACTGTTGTTGTTATTATACTTGCTTTTCATTTTGGTTTGGTTGTTTTTTCTTTGTAATACATAATGATAAACATTGTCTTCCTGTGTCTATAAACAATCCATATGTTTTAGCAAAAGTGTTCATCTCTTTTCCCATTTTTATGGGATATTCTGGTTGTTAGTGCTGATCTCTCTGTGTATCTAATATATCCTGGTTACTAGGCCTTTATTATTTTAAAGTGTATACATATTATTTTTTAGACGTTATTGCTTCTTTTGTTTCATCCTTCCTTCTTACCTTCCTTCCTCTCTCTACCCTCTCTTTCTCTCTTTTTCTTTTCCTCCCTCACCCCTTGCCTCCTTTCTTTTCTGTGTGTGGTGATTGAAGGGTAGGTTTAATCCATACTAAGTAGTGCTCAGCGCTCCTCAGTGCAGGGTTCTGTGCTCAGAGGTATCTCCTGGTGGTGCTTAGGGAAATTTCTGCAGTACTTGCGATTAAACCAGGGTCAGTCACATGCAAAAACTAAGCAATCTTCCCACTATACTATCTTCCAGGTTCAAAGGGTTTTTTTTCCTTTCTTTTTTCATTGTTGTTTTATTTTAGTCCATGTCTCTTTTCCTGAGCAATCACTTTTGGATTTAATGTAGTCCCATTTTACATTTTGTTTTGTTTTACTGACCAGTGGAGTTAAATCATTGAAAACTCTAAGGCTGTTATCGTAAGGGTTATATTTGTTTTCCTAAATGCATTTTATGGATTTGGGTTTAATATCATGACATTTAACATACTTTTAATAAACTTTTGTGTTTGGTTAAAATAGTCAATTTTTTTCCTTTCTGTTATTACTTTCAGTGTCTAGTTTTCCTAGCACCATATGTTAAAGAGGCTTTTCTTTTTCTACTTAATGTAACTAATTACTCTGAGTGCCACAACAGAGTGTGTCCTCTGCCTTACAACAAACAAGTTGTGTACCACAACTTTATGCAGCCGCTAGTGAAACCTCATATAGCAGTGTTACGCACTGTGATCAAGTACACTAGTACAAATCAACTGCATGCAACTCTGATCATCTCAACAGCAAAAGAACAATGGGTAAAAATAATTAAACAATGCTAAAAAAACTGGATTTCCTACACTGTATGAATTCAGAATCAAACAACTTAGTGTCCCAGAGGAGGTGAAATATCCAGAGAAGATGACAATTCTTTAAATATTAGTGTAAAGATTTTCTAACCTGGCCATTTCATCTAGAAAAGCAAGATATTTACTGTAAAAACTAAAGGTAAACCATTATTTCATCTAGAGATAAGATATGGAATTGTGCTCATTAGGATATTGGAATAAAGGTCATGGAGAAGATTATCCAAATATTTTTATATAATGAAAGGAAATAAATAGCAACAAGATTATATTTATAATGACAAAAAATCACAACTAAGAGAATTCTGCTAAATATGATAACTCCTAAAATTTTATTCATGCACAGTAAAATTTATTTGCATGGATTTTTGCTGTGTATATGTGAGTATATGTATTACCCTACAATTGAAACTAATAAGACAAGTATATCACTACAGATACTTAAAATTCATTTTCTTGCTTACTTCCTTATTCAAATCAAAATTCCTCAACTATTATTCTTTTCTGCTTTCCAAAATTATAAATAGCATTGACACACTTGATCACTTGACATCCCGTTATTCATCAATTTTGAGCGGGCAACAGTAACACTTCCATTTGACCTATCATGTAGCAGTGTAGCCCAATGGCATCTGCTTGCTACAGGAATATGAAGAGTCTCAAACCATCCATTGAGGGTCTTGATGAATAAGTCTGACCATCTTGTAGGTGGTCAGCCAAGTCATCTTTTGACGCCCCATGGGATGCAGTCAGTAATGGCTCTAGTCGAGCGGTCAGCTCCAAACCGCATTACGTGTCCAGAACATCTGATTTTAGATGCCTTGGGAAATGACATAGCGCCCCTGACTCTGGAACAGCAATGGAGGCCAGAACTCGGGATTCCTTCTCTCACTTGAGTGAGGCATGATAGTCCTGTGGGCTCTTTTGATTCCTCTCTGGGAGAATCGAATAGCATTCTCATCCTGCTTTCGAAAGGCCCAGATCTCTGAGGAGTATGTTAGTGCAGGGAAAATGGTGGTGTTGAAGAGATGTACCTGTAGCCGGAGGTTTCTTTTGTCTTTTTAGCTAGTTCTTCGTTGCTTTTGAAGGCATTCCATGCTGCTCCTGAGCTTCCTCCTGTGCAGCTCAGGTTTTAGGTCATTCATCATGTTGACTTCTCGACCTAGGTACACATGACTGCTATATTAAGAGATGTTTATTCCATTGAGAGTGAGTGGGGGCCTCTGGAACTAGTTCATTTTTCATGAACATAGTTTTGTTGAGATTCAGCTGTAGACCTATCTTTCCACATTCTCGGTCAAAGTCAGCCAGCATTTGTGCCACTTGGCTAATGTTTGGTGTTATTAGAATGATGTCATCAGTGAAGAGGAGGTGGTATAGTTGCCGACTGTCTATCTTCACTCCCATTCCTTCCCATTCTAATTGTTGCATGACATTCTGAGCATGGCACTGAAGATTTTTGTGAAATGGTATCACCCTGTCAAACCCCTCTTTTGACATCATTGATCACTTCCTTGTAGAATGGTGAGATCCTTGAGGTGAATCCGCATTATAGCTCATGATGGATCTTAAGAACGCCCTGTTTGACTAGGGCTTTGATGACTGCTTCTGTCTCAACAGAATCAAAAGCTTTCTTTAAATCAATGAATGTGAGACAGAGTGGCATCTTGAACTCCCTACGGACTTCAATGAGCTTGGTTATCATGTCAATATGGTCTATTTTGTAAAATATTTTCAGAACCCAGCTTGCTCACATGGTTGTTCTTCATCTAATGTTTTGCCAATCCTCTTCAGGATGACTCCGAATGAACTGCCTGAGATGATGGACAGCATGCAGATGGGGTGATAGTTGCCAATGTCGTGGAGGTTTCCCTGTTTGAACAGTAGAACTGTCCTTCTAATTTTCCATTGGGAGGGAACCTTGCATAATAATCACTTTAGAAAATGGGAACAGAACTATCATTAATTACTCCACAGTAATGGGAAGAGAACCATCATTAATTAATTCTGAATAATGGGAACAGAGCTATCAGGTAGTATAAAGCTATTTTTAAAAGGACTGCTGCTATGTTCATTTTTCTTCTTCAGTTGAATCAGGAATGTGGTATATAGCACATTCTACGTGCCTGAAAGAGTCATTCAGTAATATTATTATCATATTTACTTATATATTACTTTATTTCTATTAATAATCATGATCATCAATTATTGGATAGATAGATAGATAGATAGATAGATAGATAGATAGATAGATAGATAGATAGATAGATAGATAGATAGATAGATAGATAGATAGATAGATAGATAGATAGATAGATAGATAGATAGATAGATAGATAATGTGAATGGAGACGACTGCTGGACTAGAGCCATTAACTGACTGGATCCCATGGGATGTCAAAGATCATGTGGCCACCCACTTGCTGATGGTCAGATTTCTTTGTCACTCAATGAACAGTTTGAGGCTCTTCGTATTCCTGAAGCAAGCAGATGTCATTGGGCTACACTGCCAAGTGATGGGGTCAAATGGAAATGTTACTGGCTCCTACTCCAGCAAATTGATGAATAATAGCATGTCAAGTGATAAAGTGTTCAAGTGATATAGATAGATATGTATGAAATAGTTCCATCTTGTTACTGTCTTCCTGAGACATTGGTTACTGTGTGTATATGGTCGATTGTGCTGAATCCTTTACAGAAGCCAGCTTGCTCACATGGTTGTCCTTCATCTAATGTTCTGCCAAATCCTGTTCAAGATGACTCGAGTCAACAGCTTGTAGATGATGAAAAACAGGCAGGTGGGGTGATAGTTGCCATTGTCGTGGAGGTCTCCCTGCTTGAACAGTATAACTGTCCTGGTGGTTTTCCATTGGGAGGACACTTTATCCAGACAGGTAGCTTGTGAAGAATTGAACCAGTGTACTGATTACTACTGACAGCAGATATTTCAGGCACTTGAGTCTGACTTGGTCTGGGTCGGGTGCCGTTTCGCTTCTTTACCAACCAAATGGCATGTTGGATTTCAGAAGGGAGAATGTTGGGATCAACATATCCATCCTGTGGAATTTGGTATGTGTCATTTGAATGTGGCTATCAAAGATATCCGAGTAGAAGTCATGGATAATCTTCTCCATTGCCTTTCTGGAAGATGTGATTGATCTATTCTGGATGTTGAAGGGCAGTCATCTTGGTCTTATAGTTGGCATATACATGTGGAATTGTGAATGCTTTTTCCCGGCTTTTGTTTCATAGGGCAGTATTTCTGCTTTTCTCTCTTCAAGGTCTTCCTTTATAGTTTCTCTGCACTGCGTCACAACTTGGATGCCTGAGGCTTGCGCCTTGCAACGTTGGCAAATGACCTCGAAAGTTTTGGAAGATAGGCATTCTTTTGTATTTTTCTCTCTCTCTGCATTCTTCGCACAGTCATGGAGGTGCTGAACCAGTTGGTTGTATTATTCATCAATGTCATCAATGATGGCATCTTCCCATGTTGCTACAATGGTGCCAAACAGTTCCCAGTTTGTGGTCATTCTGGGAGTTCTCTTCTTAAACTTTGCAGCCTTTGCTCCTCGTTGCATTAAGTAGAATTTTGCATGAAGGAGACGGTGGTCCGATCTTGTTTGAATTTTGGGACGACAGCGACATGGGTTGGGTAAAACCGTTGATTGAAGATGATGTGGTCAATTTCATTGTGGAACTGTCCACCAGCAGATTCCCATGTCCAACGTTTCAATTTCAGTCTTCTGGAACTGAGTTCCCATGAACAGTCTTGGAGGACATGATGAACCTAGATAGTCTCTCACCCTGTTTGTTCCATTCTAGGCCACAGGTCCCGATGTGGAGTTCTTTGGCCAATCTTCTCGGTCCTATCATGGCATTAAAATCACTGACTATGATCTTGTAGAAAAAGTGTGATCTTTCTAGAACTCCTCTAGTTCTATGTAAAATTTCTCAATTTCTTCCTTCCTTGCATGTGGATGTTGGTGCATAGACAACGAAGATAGAAACTGCTGTCAGTGGGCCATATATCTTCAAGTGTAATTGTTCTATCTGGTTTGTTAGGCATTAAAATTAATCAATGCCCATGGCCAGGGTTGTGTTGAATAGGACACTGACACCACCAACACCTCTTTCATTGCATGTTCCAAGAAAAAGTTCTTCTCTAGTGTCAAAAACAGTTTGATGCAATTGTCTCCTCATCTCAGTCAGACCAATGATGTCATACTTAATCTTTTGCACTTGCATCTTCAGGTCCTCGATATATGCTTCCGATGCCAGAGTACATGCATTGAAAGTACAGACAGTCATTTTAGTCCTTCTTCGTTTTGGCAGCCTACTTTGGCCCTGAGATTTTATCAGCCTCTCCTTGTTCGTTTCTTCTTTTTGCTGCCCTATTAAAGGTTCTTTCAGGTTCAGGGAAATAAACATTGTCACTACTGGTTTTGGCATATCGAATATGTGATGGACAGCTTGCCAGGCTCTGCTGTGTGAGTGGTTTACTCTCAAGAGCTTTCCGGGCTCTCTGAGAGGGGTGAGTTGAATATTCTTGTTAATTTGGAGATAAATCCAAATTTATCTCCAGCTTTACCAACAGGGAGAGCTGGTGGCTGCTCTGCATGGTCTATTTGAGTTCATTGACACACACTTAGATGAAATGGCATATCCACTTGAATGAAAATGTAGAGAACATGCTCTTATGTTGGATTTAATATATGAAGACATTTCTATAGTCATCATGAAATTTATTTAAAACTTCCAGATGTAATATAATATTTTGAATAAGTAATGATGTTTAATTGCAGTAATTAAAACCAGTAAGTTTTGTTAATTTACGTTCTTTCCTTCCTTTTCTTCTTTTTCTCTAATTCTCTTATATACTTTTGGTGGTCTTTGTTTTTTTCCAAGGCAATAATGAGCATGGCCAGTGACTTGTAGGGTCAAAAAAAAAAAACACCCAAATATCTGATTGAAGTTGTTCAAGAGAAGGTCTATGCTTCAGAAAGCTATTGCCATAACTCACAAGAATAAAAATCAGAAAGATGAATAATTGCAGTATAAATAACTAAATATAAAATTATAATATGCAAATACATATATTTATAATGTAAAAACCACAAATAAATAATATATAATCCAGAATATGTACATTAAAATGCAATGTTGCCCATGTTTCTTTTGTCATACAGAAACTTATAAGTTTGATGTAGCTTCATTTGTTTAGTTTTGATTATGTAACCTTTGCCAGTATTGCTAAAGACTCCTTTGAGGACTAGGTCTAAGAGTGTTCTGTCTATAATTTCCTTACTGTTCTGCATAGATTCAGGTCTGATCACAAAGTGTTTGATCCACTTTGATTTGACTTTTACATAATATAGGAAATATGGATCCAGCTTTTAACTTATTGTATGTGGTATATGATATTTGATGTGCTGTTGAATTTGTCTTCCTAAGATTTTTAGAGGATATATGCCTCAATGTTCATCAAAATTTCAAATAAAAAATGATTCAAAATTTTTTTTTGCAATATCTGTGTCACCTTTGGGATCAGTATAATGTTAGCTTCATAGAAGGTGTTAGGGAGGATTCCTTTTTCTTCAATATTTTGGAAAGGCTTAAGGATCAATGACATTGAGTCTTCTCAAGGCTTGATAAACTCACCTGTCAATCCATCTGGTCTATGACTTTATTCTTAAGGAGATTTTTGAGTCACACCTAGAAATGCTTAGGGGTTACTCTTGGCTCTGCACTCAGGATTTACCCTTGGCGTTGCTCAGGGGACCATATGGGATGCTGAGGAATCACACCCAGGTCAGCCACATGCAAGGCAAATGCCTTATCCACTGTACTATTGCTCCAGCCCCTCTTGGGGTGATTCTTAATTACTGTTTCATGTTCCTTGTCGTGTTTAGCCTGTTCAGGATGTTTGCTTCTTCCTCATTCAGTTTTGCAAGATTACATGTTTCTAGGAATCTGTCTAGGATCTTATGGGTTCTCCAGTGTAGCAGAGTAGAGTTGTTCATAGTAGGTTTAATTATAGTAAGATTATCATTACTTATTATTATTATTATTACTGTTATTATTACTATTATCATGATGTCTTGGATTTCTCAGGGTTCTGCTTGCAATTTTCCTCTTTTGTTTCTCATTTGATTTATTTTTTATCCAGTTTATACTGTCTCTTTTTTCTTTGTGAGTCTAGTCAATCTGTCTACCATATTTATTATTTCAAAGAACCAGCTCGTGGTTTCGTTAATTCTTTGTATTGCTTTCTTGGTTTCTATATTATTGATTTCTGCTCTAGTTTTTATTATTTCTTTTCTTCTACTAGTCTTCAGTTTCATTTGTTATTGGTCTCCTAGAATTTAAGTTTTGGATTTTGTTGATTTTATCTTTTTAATCTTTCCTTGTGTGGACCTGTATTTCTACACGTTTCCTCTTAAGTACTGTTTTTGTGTTCCATAGATTTTGGTAACTTGTCCTTCATTACCATTAGCTCAAGGAATTTTTAAAATTTGTCCTTCTCTCTCTCTTTGATCTAGCTGTCATATAGCAGCATTTTTTTCAGTCTCTAGATGTTACAATTTGTTGCCTTATTCATTATTTTATGGTTAAATTCTGATTCTGTGGCATTGTAAAGGGATAGGATGCTTGGCATGTGTCTTACATTTGCGAATTTATAATCTAGATTTATATCCTAAAATGTATTCTATACTGAAGAGTTTCCTGTGTGCCCTAGGAAAGAACATGTATTTTGCAAGATTGATATCAAGAATCTATACAGTTTTCACAAAGACTTAAAAAATATTAACTCTACAAACCCCATAATAAACAGGGGGAAGAAATAAACAGACACTTCTCTGAGGAGGACCAATAGATGATCAAAAGGCACTGAAAAAATTCTTATCATTACTAATTATTAAAGAAATGCAAATCAAGATGACAATAAGATATCATCGCATACCAGTGAGAATGGCATATATCAGAAATAATAATAACATTCTGTGTTGGTAGGAATGTGATGAAAAATGAACTCTCATCCAGTGCAGGTGGGAATATTGTCTGGTCAAACCAAAGGAAAAAAAAGTATGGAGGGTAATCAATAAACTCAGAATTGAGCTACTATATGACTCAGCAATTTCACTTTTGGGTTTCTACCCCCAAGGCAGAAAAACATTCACTCAAAAGAACTTCGCTTATATCTCTTGTCTTCCCGTTGTTATTGATTTGCTTGAGTGGGTGCCAGTAACATCTGCATTTGTCCTTGCCACGTGCTAGTGTAGCCCAATGACATCTGCTTGCTCCAGGAACACAAAGAACCTCAAACTCTTTGTACAGGTCATGGGAATGAGATCTATTATTGTTACTGTTTTTTGGTATATCAAATATGATACAGGTAGTTTGCCAGGCTCTACCATGCAGGCAGGATACTCCCCGTAGTAGGTAGGCTCTCAGTTCTTGTATTTATCAATGTACCACAAAGGAAAGAGCAGGTAGCATCTCTGCCCCATGTATTTCTGTCTCTGGTTCATGGCCAACAGCCCGGGAGCAGTTCATGGGCAGGTCGATGGGGCCTCTTGGACAGGACAGAGGTGGGGGAAAAGGGACCCCAGCTCCATCTCCATGGAAGCCCGATGACTTTAGCCACTGAGACCCACATACCTGGACTTGAAATTGGCTTCTCTATAGGGTGGAGCAAAAGAACTTTTCACACCATAATTCATTGCATCACTCAGTACAGTAGCTAAGATTTGAAAGCAGCCTAGATGTCTAATGACAAATAAGTCGACCATGATGATCTGGCATATATACTTAATGGAATACTACAAAGTGGTAGGGAGTGATGAAATCATGCAATTTATGGCAATAGGATGGAACTGGAACACATCATTTTAAATGTACTAAGCCAGAAGATAAAGCCCCAGGATGATATCAGTCAAATGTGGTATTTAGAATAACTGAACATGGAAACACAATGTTTTGAAGGGCAGATTCACTACATATATGAACAAAGTATTGGGATGAGGAGGGAATAAACAGTAGAGTGGAGAGGGAGAAGAGACAGAGGGAGAAGAAATGGGAGACAGGTCAGGGGAATCTGGTACAAAGGTGGCATTAAGGAAAGATAGAGGCAAATAGTCAACAACAGAGTCAGCAACACAGAGTCATCAACACAGAGTCAACAACACTGAAATCAGGGAGACCCAATCTTTACCAACCAAACTTAAGAAGGTTCCTGTATAGATGTATCAAAGCTTCTTTACCCAGTCATTGATTCTTGGGCGCTCAGGTTTCCAGATTCTGGCTATTGTGAATAATGCTGCTATGAACATAAAAGTAGGGATGGTGCTTCTGCTGCGTATTTTTGGCTTCCCATAGTATATTCCCAGGAGTGGTATGGCTGGGTCAAATGGGAGTTTAATTTCTAGTCTTTTGGAGGAATGCCTATATTGTTTTCCAGAAAGGCTATACAGCTGGAATTCCCACCAACAATGGGTGAGTGTCCCCTTTCCCCATATCCAAGCCAGAACTTGTTGTTCTTGCTCTTTTGGATATGTGTCAGTCTCTGTGGTGTAAAATGATATCTCATTGTTGTTTTAATTTGCACCTCTCTGATGATTAGTGATGATGAGCAAATTTTCATATGTTTTTTGGCCATTCGAATTTCTTCCTTGTTGAAGTTTCTGGTCATTTCTTCTCCACATTTTTTGATGGGGTTGTTTGTTTTCTTCTTGTAAAGTTCTGCCAGTGCCTGATATATCCTGGATATTAACCCCTTATCAGATGGGTATTGGGTGAATATTCTTTCCCATTCTGTGGACTGCTTTTGTATCTTAGTCACTGTTTCTCTTTGAGGTGCAGAAGTTCTTTAGTTCCATGTAGTCCCATATGTTTATCTTTTCTTCTAGTTGCTTTGTTAGTGATGTTTCACCTTTGAAGATGCCTTTAGCTTCAATGTCATAGAGGGTTTTTCCTATATTTTCTTTAATGTACTTTATGGATTCAAGTCTGATATTGAGATCTTTAATCCATTTTGATCTGATTTTTGTGCATGATGTTAGACAGAGGTCCAAATTCATTTTTTTACATGTCGTTGCCCAGTTTTCCCAACACCACTTGTTGAAGAGACTTTCCTTACTCCATTTTGGACTCTTTGCACCTTGATAAAGTGCATGATTAAATAATCATGTGTTTGAGGTTGAGTGTCAGTATACTCAATTCTATTCCATAGGTCCACAGGTGTGCTTTAATTTTAATACCATGCTGTTTTAATTACTACTGTCTTGTACTACAGTTTGAAGTTGGGAAAGGTGATGCCTCCCATCTTCTTTTTCCCTAGGATTGCTTTAGCTATCCGTGCAGCTGTTAGGAAAAATGAAGTTATGAAATTTGCCTATAAATGGATGGACATTGAGAAGATCATGTTGAGTGAAATTAGCCTGAAGGAGAGAGACAGATATAGAATGGCTGCATTTATTAGCATGACATAATATATATGTACATATTATAATACCAATATCCATCCTCAAGTGAAGCATGTATCAGGAGGTCTTGTCCAATGTGGAAATTATCACAAACATGTGGGAGTCAGAGGCTAGCTAAGACAGAAAATGGAACAGTGTGCTAACAATTGTTGAAAGTACTAATAACAACCCAGAACTGAGCATTAAATACAGGCAAAAAGATACACATGACAACCCTTTAATGTATGTTCTGTAATCCATAATCTGGAAGGGAAGGAAAAGAGAAAGAGATAGAGAGAAAGGGAAAGAAATATAGAACCTGCCATGGATGCAGGCTGGGTTGGGGGAGGGAGGGACCAGGGATGTTGGTGGTGGGAGATGGGCACTGGTGGAGGGATGGGTGCTGGAACACTGTATGACCAAAACCCAAATATGAACATCTTTGTAATTGTATATCTCATAGTGGTATAATAAAATACTTAAAAAAAAGAAAGTTCCTGTAAAGACAGCAGGCTGTTGGTGGTGAGGGGATGGGGGTGGGAATGGAAGGAAACTTGGGAACACTGGTAGAGGGAAGTTGATACTAGTGGTGGTATCATTAGTTTGTAGTTTACATTTTACATCACAGTACTTTGATAAACCACTGAAACTCTTTAACACTTTATCAAAAAATTGGATTCAATCAATGAATACATATCCAGATGTATACCCTGTGTACTGTGGTCCTCCAAACAAAAATGAAAAAAACAAATACTTAAATAGAAGGAAATAATATACTGAATGGATAAAAATAGAAATATGAATTAATAATGGTGATTTAGAATGTCCCTGAATCTATTGA